>APFE031244736.1:41863-59523 GCA_000404065.3 Pinus taeda | reverse complement strand
ACTTGTTTTGAACAACTCTTTAAGTACAACAAAGGTCAATGGAAGATACCTCACAACTTTATTTTCTAATGCTCCTACAAACTACAAAAAATGCTATTAAAAGGAGAAGGGGTTACCTCCTCAATTGAAGAATTTCTTTAAGATAAGGCCATTAACAGGGAGAGAATCTCTCAACCCTGATAAATCTTGTAATATGAAGGTCATTTGGCCTATATTTTCATAGATCTGAAATGGTCCAAGCCACATCTTCTGAAATTTGGTGTGTTTTCCCTTATCTTCATGGGCTTTGTCCCATTTCAGAACTAAATCACCGACTTGAAATTGTTTGGAACCAGATGAAACTGAATCAAATGATGACTTGATGATATGCTGATGTTTCGCATGAGTGACTTTGGTTTTTTCTCTTTCTTCTTCTAATTCTAGAATTTGGTCATGTCTAAGTTGTAAAGAAGAAGAAGGGCTTTCTTCAATAAATTGAACTAGGGCTAGAGAAGGGAGGACAAGATTTGTTGGTAGCACTGCTTCTTTTCCTACACAAGTTTAAATGGAGAAGAACATATAGAATCGTTTTGTGTTATCCTATCAGCCCATAATGAAAATATTAAAGATTTGTGCCAGTTCTTATGATTCTGTTCGATAGTTCGCTTAATAATTTTAATCAGATTTTTGTTTGTAGATTCTGCTAAACCATTGCCCTGGGGATAATAATTAGTAGAGTATTTAAGTTTAAATCCTCTTTTAATTGCGAAATCAAACATAGCATTGCTTGAAAAGTAAGATGCATTATAAAAAATAAGAGCATTCAGGACACCAAACCTGGTAATGATGAATTGGTCTATGAATTCAATAATAGCTTCAGAATTTGTTGTCTTTAAAGGAATCGCTTCAACCCACTTGGTAAAGTAATCAGTAGCAGTAAGGATATACTTATGCTGTTTGGAAGAATGTGGGGTAATTTCTCCAATGATGTCCAATCCCCATTGCTCAAATGGTTGTTCAATGTTGACCAGTTGTAAAGGGAAGGCTGATTTCCTTTGTCTTCCACTAGAAGTTTGGCAATTTCAGCATTTCCTTACATATTCATGAGCGTCTCTAAACAGAGTGGGCCAATAATATCCAGCATGGATGACTTTGTGAGCTGTTGTGTCAGCTCCAAAGTGGCCTCATGCCAGTCCATCATGTAATTCCTGCAAAACCTTTTGTGCTTCGGGTTTTTCAAGGCATCTTAATAAAATTGAATCATAATTTTGCCTAAAAATCACATCATCAATAATGGTAAATTTTTTTGCTTTCAATCTTATGGCCCTTTTGCTTTTGTAAGACAGGTTGGGAGGTGAATATCCATTTTTCAAATAAAATATTAAATCAGCATATTGTGATTCATATTCAACGATACTTATCTGGTTGATCACTTCAAATTGATCTGTATCACTTGATTCTGGAATGTTGGATGCTCCTCCCAACAACCTGCAAAAACCTTGGCCTCTAACAATCTTTGCTGGCTTGATCTCTAGGTCGTATTCTTGAAGTGATGTTACCCAGTTTGCCATTTTTTCTCCCAATTCTCTTTGGATTAATAGTTGCCTTACTGAAGGGAAAGGAACTATAACTTTTGTATGGGCTTTTAAAAGGAAGGGCCTGTAATTTTTAACAGCTTTATATACAACAAAGGCTTGTTTTTCTACTTCGGAGTAGTTTAGTTTAGCACCCTAAAGATTTGAACTATAGAATGAAATGGGTGCTTCCAAATTGTGATTGTTGATCTGTGTGAGTACTGCAACATAAGAGAAATCGAATGCGATGGTATACAATGTAAAATGATTAGAAAATTTAGGGGTATTTAAAGCGGGGGCATTGATTATTGATTGTTTGATTAATTCAAACGCTTCCTTTTCTGTCGATCCCCATTTAAAGACTGAATTTTTCTTAATCATAGTTTGAAGTGGCAAAATTATTTGAGAAAAGTCTGGAACGAATCTCTTAACAAAATTGATTTGGCCTAAAAATGACTGCATGGATTTCTTATTGTGAGGAAAAGGTATTTCAGAGATTTCTTTAATCCTGTCCGGATCAATATAAATGCCATCTTTAGAAACAATAAAGCCTAGGAGCTTGCCTTGATCAAGAGCGAAAAAATGATTTTTTAGGGTTAAGAGAAATACCATATTTCTTACAGCGTTGAAAGATTTGATTTAAATCATGCAAGTGATTGGATCTCTCTTTAGAAAATACAGTAATATCATCTAAGTAGACGACTACTGTTATGTTAATTAACCCTTTGAAAGCGATATCCATTGCTCTTTGAAAAGTGGCTCCTGCATTAATAAGTTCGAAAGGCATTTTCTGATATGCATACGTTCCCCATTTTGTTCTGAATGTGGTTTTTAGTCGGTCATCAGGATGGACCAAAATTTGATTATATCCTGAAAGAACCGTCCAAAAAGGACATTAATTCTGAGCCTGCCACTGATTGGAGTATTTGCTCCATAGTGGGTAATTGGAAGTTATCTTTTAAACTCGCCTTATTTAAATTTCTGAAATCAATACAAATCCTTATGTCGCCATTTTTCTTTCTGACTGGTACCATATTGGAGACCCAGTTTGAGTGCCGAATGGGAAAAATAATCTTAACTTTCAATAGTTTATTGAGTTCCGATTTTATTTGACTCTCTAAGTTTGGATGTGTTTTTCTCAAATTTTGTTGAACTGGTTTCTATTCTGGAAGCATCGGAATAGTGTGCTGGATAATGGATGTATCATACGTTTTTAGATCGTCATATTTCCAAGCGAAAACATGTTTATTTTTGCGTAACAGTCCAATGAATGCTTCCTTTTCCTCCATGGAAAGTCCTAATCCTAAATTAATGTTTTGAGGAGTTTGTTCAGCGCCAAGGTTTATCAATTCAAACCTTAAGGTAGAGCTCCGGAGCTTTGTATTGGACACAGGTTTAAACCTGTCTTTAATATCGTAAATATCCTCAAGCTTCACCACAGGCTTTGGGATTGAGTTTTCTTCATGTTTACCTCACATTTGAATATCATGTTCGTCTTCCTCAATGATTTGATTATCATAGGATTTTTCGGAGGTTAAAAACTGTAAAATGTCTTCATTGTGGTTGAATACTCTCCAATTAGTTACATTGTCAGGAATTGATGGCCTAAAAAGTAATTCTACTGAAAATCTATCTGGGCTATAGTCTTCGGAAGGGAGGAGCTTGGAAGCGACATTGGCTAGCAAGTCAGCTGCTGAATTTTGAGACCTGGGAATGGAAAAAATATTGAATGCTAAAAAGTGGGAGGTGAGTTCTTGTACTAGCGATTGATAATGTTTGAGATGGTTCGAAAGGCAATGAATTGTATTCCTTACCTGTTTTACAATCATCTCAGAATCTCTGAACACTTTCAAGTATTGGACTTTGAGGCCAATCGCTCTATATAATCCTTGGACTAATGCTTCGTACTCAGCTGTGTTATTGGTGCATTCAAACTCTAGCCTGCAGGACAACATTGTTTTTTCTCCTTGTGGGCTAACCAAAATACATCATGCTCGTGATCCTTCACTAGACTTGGATCCATCAAAATATAAAGACCAAAATAAAGAATTATCTACAATCTTACTAACAAAATTCTCAGTAACATTAACACATTTAGACCTGTCAGTCTGCGAAAAGTTTTCAATTTGTGATGTGAAATTGTTTACCGAGAAGGGACTTGGCTGGGCAATATAATTGTTGAAAAATGACTCAGAAGAATATTTTCCTAAGATATTGTTGTTGAACGCAATTGGTTGATTTTCTTGTTCAAATTCTATAACAGTGTGGATCATATGTTTCTCCCGATCGATCTTTATTTGATTCGGCTTGCCCTTATAGGGGAGCCACATGTGGGACCAATCGGTGGAAATATACCCATGGAGCTTTTCTGACCAATCCCTGCTTAAAATTAACCCATAGAACTCAGGTATATCGGCGACTAGGATATCAATCCTTTGGACTATTCGTGGATCCGTTGATAACCTGATTGTAACGGAGTTTATTTCCCCTAAAATTTGAACTTTAGTTCTATCTAACTACACAATGTGAATTGAAGATTTATGGGTTCTATGTTCAGTTTAGAACAAACTGAAGTAGGCATTATATTAGATGATGCCCCAGAGTCAATTAAGCAGCTATGTAGATTTCGATTGTAAATTTCATATGTTAAGAGGAAAGGAGGAGTATGGGAATTTGATCTATCTCCTATCAGAATTGTATCAGTTGCCTCAACTCTACCAGAAGGTGGTTATCCTGAATCGCTTGCAGCTTTAGTACTGGGAAGAGGTGAAGAAGGAACTGCATTAAGTTCTTTGAGAAGTAATTTTTGTTGATGATTTACTTTACTAAGTTCAAACATGGTGATGTTTGCCTTAGTTTTCTTCATGTCATCAACAATATTATAGTCCATCAAATCAGATACTACCAATGTCTTAGATGACGAAGGTATATTGGAGGATGATGGCTGATTCTGAGATACTGTTGTGGCTGGTTTCCTTGTGGGTACCTTTTCCTTTGTAGTATTTGTACCAGCACTCCTTTTCTTTGAATTGGCTTGAACAGGTTCGGGAGTAGCTTTACTCCTTGTAGTCACGGGAAATGCTTCTTGCTCAGTGTCACTATCGGAATTAGGGAGTATAAAGTCCCACATCCCGTGGCATTCAACGACTTCCTCTTCTTCTAATTCTTCGGATGGTGTAATTTTTTCTTCTTCTTCTTCTTCCTCAAGATCCGAATCTGCATAAGATATGACATTTAGAGGCTTGGACTCAGGTTTTTGGAAATTCCTATAAGGTTTCTTTGTTGAGGACTCTGCTACTTGTTTCTTAATCTCAACCATTTCGTTTGACATGGTTTTAAGGACTTTTTGAAGGCCCTCCATGTCATATGGATCCTTAGTTATCTTTTTCTTTGAATCATCCTTAAAGGAGACTTTTTTGGATTTTCATTCCTCTAGAGCAGTTTTATTTTCCAAGGCGATTACACTTTTTTCGACAGCGAGGGCTTCTTTCATGTTTTCGGCCAATGTAGGCTTTTTAGCCCTATCCACAAAAATGACTATGTTTGAGGGTAAGGCTATAATATACCACTCGCTTCTAACTTGTTCGCTTGGCTTATCATCGGTAGGGATTTTGTTCAAGAGTTTGTTAAATCGGGAGTTAAACTCCTTAATGGGTTCTCTTGACTCGATCCTTAGATTAGAAAGGTCATGGACGAGTGTAGCCAAGGATCTATCATCACCATATTTGGTAAGAAATTGTTCTTGGAAGATATTCCAACTAGTGATGGATCCAGCAGGTAAGGAAAAATACCAGGATCCTGCTGATCCTTGTAATGTATAAGGGAATAATCTGACTACAACATCTTCTTTTGTTAGTCCCTTCAAATTGATTGATAACATAAAATTATTTATGTGTTCTTCTGCTGACGTTCCAGCATCTGGATTGAACTTTGGCAACCATTTCTCAGGGTAATCGGGTAATGGATGTAAAGGCGCAGGCATGGTGACTGCACCAAGACTTCTCCATGGTCTTTGAGCCATTTTAGGAGTACCAACGATTGCCTGTGGTGTTCCAGGTGCTTGAGGGGGAGGTGGAAATGAAGACTGAAAAGATTGTGATGTTGGAGGTGAAGTCCCTTGGTGAACAACAATATGTAGTGGTGAAGTGGGTGTTTGACTTCGCATAGGTTATGATGAAATGGAAGATGATGGAGAAAAGGTTTCACTACCAGAACCTTCATCGTTCTTTTTAATCCTTTTCCTTTCGGGCAAAGGAAACTCGGGTGGTTCAATACCTAGTTTTTCACTTTGAAGTCTAGTAAGGTGAGGAGGTAAGTGCAATTGCGAAGTCTGACTGCCTTGTGATACTTCAGATCTAGGAGGTGAAATCGAGAAGCCTTGAAGTTTCTGAATGATAGATTGAACTTCAGGGGACTCCGGACTTAAGTGTTCTGAAGTATGATGAAGTTGAGCAGTAGTGGTTGATTTTTCCTCGTCTCGTCTGGGTACTGATGATTCAGGGTGCAAACGAGAGGTTCGAGGAGAGGCAGAGGGTGAGTTACTCTTTGAATGGTCTGTAGGTTTTGGCTTACTCGCCATTCATAGCGGATGGCCCTCCTTCTAGCGCCAGAAATGTTGATGCCTTGAAAATCATTGCAGCAACATTGGGGGATAACCACTTGGTTTAGACCTTAGTACAACTCCTTTTCCGTTTGGGATGGTGGCTCCAACTAGATATAATGGGACCAGTTTCCCAATAATGAATAAAAGGGGTGGATGAGTGATGAGATTTCTGTTCTAATGATAGGCGAATAACTTAATCTATCAACAAAATAAGGGAACTAATACTAATCCCAGGAACCATTATTCTTTTAAAATGTAGCGTTTAATGATCTTTGTCTATCGACAGGAATGTAGATGACTCTATAAAATAAACATAGATATTCATTCATTCAAAGATTACTTCATCTAAATACTTAAATAAAGTGATTTAACACAAGATTATTGCATTTATCATTTATATCATCGATACATACATGATTGGAAGAAAAGCATAGTATAAATAGCCAATAGTGGAATGCATAAAGGATGCTGTTAAAACACATATATATATGCGATAATAGCAAGACCGATCAAATGACAATTCATATAACAAGAATGAGTACAAACATAGATAATAGTACCATATGAGCTGCTAATCAATACCAATATCAATCGCTATTTGAGATTCTTCCTTCAACCTAGAAATGCTTTCAAACAAAGACAGTAGCGCACATTTGTATAAAAACTTTCCTTATCAAAATCAGAATGATTGGTCCAGTTTCATAAAAGAATATCCCTGAAGTACAATAGTGCAACTTCAGGGTTTAAGTCATATGCAAAACTTTTTGACCCTTTCTAAATGCATGAAAGGGTCTATAAATACTATTAAACTAAAAAAATCTATGAAAACAAAATCCTACTTAATTGGTATCAACTAACAATATCTATCTTCTTGGGAGCGATCTGGCAGTCGGCGATGTGAATCATGACTTAGGCTATTTGCCTTTAAACCTGAGCTGGCTTATCGCAAGCATTGGCTCCACTTCGGGTGGTCTGTTGAGGCGCGAACTGAGTTGGGCAGCGAAGGTGGCATCCTGAATATCGGGGATAATATACCTGATCACATTTGTGAGGCATTTGAGGGCGGCTCTCTGGCTATGCGGCTTCACTAAAAAGAACCAATAGGCATCCCATGTCAAACTATTGATTCCTGCAATTAACCTTCCATTTTTTTCCAGCTCTGGATAACATGACTACTCCAACATCTTTGTTGCTGTTAATTGGCCTGGAGTACATTGAGAAATCATGTTAGACAAGTAAAGAGTATTATTAACCAATTCAACCAAATTACCAGTGGTTGTCTTGCATCTTAACATCGCTCTTTCTGCCTTCATTAACTGAGATTTCCATTCTGTAAATAATATTTCTTTGTGCGATTCTAGGATCCTTGGTAGGTTAGCTGCCTGTCCCTAATTGGAATCTTGCCATTCTAGAAAATTTGTCAATGTTTCTTTGGCTTGATCCAAATCTGTCCTTGCCTTTTCTAGTTTTTCACTTATGGATGCCACTAAGTCGCACAATGGTTCTACCTTAGTGATTTGCTGACACAAAAGCTTCATCTGATTTATCAATCCTTTGTTTAATTGAAATGCCTCTTCTTTAAACTCATTTATCTGGGGGAGCTTCTTTGTTTGCTCCAGTTGAGTTGATAATTGAGAAATCTGCTCATCCTTGGATTTCAACATTTGCTCAGTGGATTCTTTTAGTTGCGCCAATGGCTTCGATAGCTCCTTTTGCTTTTGGACTGCACTATTGTCAATCCTTTGTTTTTCTTCCTGCAATTGCTTAGTCAGCTAATTGTTTATTTGTTGTTGTACTAGCAATTGCTGTTCTGCCTGCTCTGCCTTTTGCTGCGCTTCCGATAATTGTGCCTGTAGCGAAAAGATATCCTGATCTTGTCTTTAATAAACTTCTCACCTCGGATTCTCTGCCTATTGTCGCTGTCGAATAAGCTCCAGCATATTGCGATAGTTTTGTCAAATCATCAGAGGGGTCAAATTCCTCTTTCCATAGCACATTGCCTGTTACTGTTTGTTCTGGGAATAAAGAAGGTTGATTAGTCCTTCTCCTCTTCCTCTGTTGTTTCACTACAGCTTTATGCCTTGGGCTATAGAAGATGTCTAAGGGAGGAATCTCTTGAATCTGCAAAATGACTTCGCCGGAAGGATCCTTTGGGATTATTTCTGTTTCTTTTGATTTGGGTGGGTCATTGGTTTCACCTGAAACCTGCTTCGAAGTCGCCTCTCGTGTATTGACTTCTTTTGAAGTCTCTTCATATTTAGAGCATTCCAGGTTGCCGATAATTGAATTAAATTGTTGCCATTCCTGGAGCAATTTTGGATCAATCTGTGTATCTTCATTTACATTTAAACTACTTTGTTCTTGCTCTTTCGCTTAGGTCTCTTCTTGTCTTTGCTCATGCACTTCCTCCTGTTGCTTTGATGCAATAGGAGGTTCTTTATCAAGTCGGTGCTCAAGCTCGCTTAATTCTGTTGTTGGAGTCGTCGCTAACAGGTTTAGAGGCAGAGTTTGCAACCTCTGCTCTCTAAGTTTGTTGAATTCCACTAGCCCTTCATCTTTGTATTCAATTATGGTGAGCGATTTAACTTGATACATTGACTCGGCCGATGTGAACAAGTCCTCAAATATATCTTCTTTATGCTCGAACTTGGTCAATTTGGCCTGGTGGAGTGCATTATAGGCGACTTTGTTTGGATTGAATCGCCTGCTCGGTAGAGTCGCCAGAGTCAGTGAATTTATTTTCTTAGCTTCTTTCTCTGTATGTTTGAAATCATGCAAAGTGTAGATACCAATTCTCAAAGGAAAAGAGGGCCAGACATGCTTCTTAGCTTTCTTTAGAGTTTGTGTAACTCCATCGGCGATGATCTGATAGGCTATTTCCCTAGCCAGCAGTTTATCAGGGATGTATAGAAGAAGAACGTGGGGCTTGGATTGACTGCCAAAAAATCTGATATAAGTGAACTTTTCCTCCTCGAACCAACTCCCTATGGAAGTTAAATCAATCCCTGCTTGGTAGGAAATCTTAGGGGCAGGCTTATTGAAAATAGAATAATGAATGGGCAACATGAAACCGTTGCAGATTTGATAAAAATGGTGTTTGTAGTTGGTCTTCCACAAATTTTGATGGTATATGTGGATGGGTGCAGGGTCTTGCAACGTCCACCTCCATCCGAGCACAGGAAATTCAAAATTAAAACACAAGACATCTAATACATAGGCACTGTAGTAAAATGGGGGAATGAACCTTTCAATGACACAGGACTTGAATCTGAAATCAAGAATTGTGGATGCTAACTTATCGGACAGTATATCTACCCAATCCATTATTTCACCACTACATGCCACCTCCATTAAGGGGACCATTTCTATGGTGAAATTGGCGGAATCATGTAATCCCCACAATCTGCACATCATTATCCCACCATAGCAATAAGGAGAGCATAGAGAATCGACCGAGTATTTACCCGAAGATTCGTGCTTGTGCTTTGCTGGATTTTTTCTCCAACCTCAAATGGGTTCGGATTCAGTCTCATTCTCAGCTCAGAATTTCTCCAGGAATGTCGTGTTATATTTCTTCTCTGCCTCTGGCAAATGATACATTTGCCTTAAATCCTCGGCTCGAAAGGAACCGAAAATTCTCCCATTTGTGGTGCTGAAAGTTCTGTCGGTAATCGGGATTTCTTGAATCGCCCATCTAACCACATCTGTATATGGGAGGATTTGCTCCCGATCCACTATTCGATGAAGAAAAGAGTTCGCTAAATCGCTTAGATTAGCCTCGGATTTGCTAGTGCTGTCAGCTGAGACTTGTATTGCTGTCACCCTTGGCTCTTCGGCTTCAATCAGATTATAGGTGCCTTGCCAAGTAGTTCTGACAAGTCCTAGGCATGTAGTGTCCGATATTAGCCCTTTCTTTTTAGTGCTTCGATCAACGATAGGTTGCCTTGTGGTCGGCGAAGCGGAAGCCATTGTGGTTTTCTTGGACTTCTTCCCCATTCTACTTAAATCTGGTACTTCAGAAGAATTCTGCACAGAGATGATAATGGACGTAATACAGAAAATGATAGCGTAAATTGAATATGACTGAGATATATATCGATGAATGCATGGCGAACGATTGACTTAAGGTGGCCTCAAATAAAATTTGTAAAAAAAGATCTCATGCTTACTGTTTCATTAAATGGCCGTTAAGACCTGTCAATCCTATCAATACCTGTCAATTCGATTAATGGCTGAATGATTTATTTGAAGCGTGCCTTGGGTGTTTTGGCGTTGAGCGCGGATGAATGGCTCTTCGAAAGATAAGGCCTTAAATATGAATAAATCGTATTAAACCCGCTTTAAGACTTATTTTGAAATCTGCGCTTTTTGGCTTTATCGCAATCGAGCGTCGGGGGAAATCATAAATCGTTATATTGGTTCCATTTGGAATCCCCGATCGCCGATAGCGATATCACATCGCGTCGGGAGTAGCGAGTGGGGTAGTTTTAAAAGCATGCATAGTTGATTGCCGATCGCCGATAGCGATATCGCATCGCATCGGAGCACAAGGGAAGTTTTAATTGCACCAATTCATTATCGTCGATACCCGATAGCGATATTGCATCGCATCGGAGAAAAATGGGGCTTTAATTGCGCCAATTCATTTATCGTCGATACCCGATAGCGATATCACATCGCATCGGAGAAAACCAATAGGTCCTTAAGTTGTGCTCCCTTTATCATTGCGATATGCGATCTTGCGATCGCTTTATCGCAATGACAAAAGATTAATCATTTATGTTAAGGTTTTTGATTGGTTTATTCGAAAAGGTTTTTTGGTAATGCTTTATTTTATTTTTTCAGACCTTTTTGAATAAAACTAAATTGATACCAATTAAAACCAAAATTAAAAAGGGACCCATTTCATATTATAGTTTTGAGATAATAATGATATGAAATGGGGGGTTGTTGTAGGGCACAACAATTGGCGATTCGCTGGAAGAAACAGTTATCTCTGAAAAGTATGTAAATACTTAAACTTTTTCAAAATAGAAATTTTATCAAAGGGGAAAATTCTAATATAACTAGGTATAGTTGCATTCCAAACAAAATAAAACTTTCTTTGCTAATTCCCTCTCTTGTTAAAAATTAGATACATTCTAGATTTTAAATTAGCCTCTATTGGTTGATAGTGATAAAACAGAAAACTTTTCCAAATCAGCTTTTTATAATTAACTCCTTTGTCATAGGTAGAGCCTCTACTGCCAGCAAACGTTCATAGTTTCAGCAGGGATACCTTTTAACCATGTCATTGTGTATTGTCCCATTCACCTTAGAGCATGATTAACAGAATGAATTCAAAACATGTTTTTCACATTTTGCATTTCTTTTCTACTTTCTGTCATTTTGGTAAGATAAAAAGCCATTGTCCTGGTTTGGTGGCCAGCTAAGTTACAATGCCATTCACTGGTAGTAATCTAACCGAACAAGCTGGCTCGTGATGAGACCCCTTGTCTTACAATTGAATCCATTACCCTGTTTTGGTATGCAGTATTGGTAATGTCGACAAAATTATTTTCCTATGATCATGGTAAGCAGGCTTGTGATAAGACCTCTCAACTTTTATATCTAGTATTCTTGGAATTACATCCCGAATAATCATGAACTTAAGTAAAATGGGATAGACAATTTTCCTCCTTAAGGTAGGATGGATGACAAGGTAAGAGTTTGAGATGTTGAATTTGGACTAGTTTCTATTTTAATATTGATAACCTTTTTATAACCAATTTTGAAAAATCTAAAAAGATTTACAAGATTTATACTTCAAGAGGAGTTTACTAGGATTGTATTATAATCTTAGAATGCAATTATAACTAATTCCCTAGAAATTATTCCTTTTGTTTAATACTTCTAATTATTTTAAAAGTAAATATCGCATTGCTTGTTTCTGAGAAACTCTTCACATATAGCAAATGTCAAATAGAAAATGCCTTACAGTTTTATTTTCTAGTTTTGCTACAAACTATAAAAATGCTATCTAAAAAGAGAAGGGGTTACCTCCTCAGTTGAAGAATTTCTTTAAGACTAGGCCATTAACAGGGAGAGAATCTCTCAACCCTGACAAATCTTGTAGCATAAACATCGAATGGCCTATCTTTTCACAGATCTGAAACGGTCCAAGCCACATTTTCTGGAATTTGGTGTGTTTGCCTTTATCTTCATGGGCTTTGTCCCATTTTAGGACTAAATCTCCAACTTGGAATTGTTTAGAACCAGATGAGATTGAATCGAATGATGCTTTGATGATCTGCTGATGTTTCGCATGAATAATTTTGGCTTTTTCTCTTTCTTCTTCTAATTTCAAGATTTGGTCATGCCTAAGTTGTAAAGAAGAAGAAGGAGTTTCTTCAATAAATTGAACTAGAGCTAGGGAAGGAAGAATCAGATTTGTTGGTAGTACAGCTTCTTTTCCATAGACGAGTTTAAATGGGGAAGAACCTATAGAAGCTTTTTGCGTTATCCTGTCAGCCCATAGTGCAAATATTAAAGATTTGTGCCAGGTCTTGTGATTCTATTCGATAGTTCGCTTGATAATTTTAATAACGTTTTTGTTTGTAGATTCTGCCAAACCGTTACCCTGAGGATAATAGTTAGCTGAATATTTGAGTTTGAAACCTCTTTTGATTGCGAAATTAAACATAGCGTTGCCTGAAAAGTAAGATGCATTATCAAAAACAAGAGCATTCAGGACACCAAACCTGGTAATGATGCATTGATCTATGAATTCAATAATGGCTTCAGAGTTTGTTGTCTTTAGCGGAATTTCTTCAACCCACTTGGTGAAGTAATCGGTAGTAGTAAGGATATACTTGTGCTGTTTGGAAGAATTAGGAGTAATTTCTCCAATAATTTCCAATCCCCGTTGCTCAAATGGTTGTTCAATGTTGACCGGTTGCAGGGGAAAGGCTGATTTCTTTAGTCTTCCACTCGAAGTTTGACAACTTGGGAATTTCCTTACATATTCATGAGCATCTCTAAACAGAGTGGGCCAGTAATATCCAGCATGGATGACTTTGTGAGCTGTTGCATCAGCGCCGAAGTGGCCTCCTGCTAGTCCGTCATGCAATTCCTGCAAGACTCTTTGTGCTTCCTGTTTCTCAAGGCATCTTAGTAAAACGGAATCATAATTTTGTTTAAACAGAACATCATCAATAATGGTAAAATTCTTTGCTTTCAAGCTTATGGCCCTTTTGTTTTTGTAGGACAAGTTGGGAGGTGCATATCCATTTTTTAGGTAAAATATTAAATCAGCGTATTGTGATTCAGAATCGGTGGCACTTACCTGATTGATGATTTCAGGTTGATCTGTATCGCTTGATTCTGGAATGTTGGAGGCACCTGCCAATAACTTGCAAAAACCTTGACCTCTAACAATCTTTGTCGGTTTTATTTCTATGTCGTATTCCTGAAGTGTTGTTACCCAATTTGCCCTTTTTTCTCCTAGTTCTTTTTGGATTAACAGTTGTCTAACTGAGGAGAAAGGAACTATAACCTTTGTATGGGCCTTCAGCAGGAATGGTCTGTAATGTTTAACCACTTTATATACAACAAAGGCTTGTTTCTCTACTTCAGAATAGTTTAATTCTGCACCTTGAAGATTTGAGCTATAGAATGAAATCGGTGCTTCCAAATTGTGATCGTTGATCTGCGTAAGTACTGTAGTGTAAGAAGAATCGGATGCGATGACATACAATGAAAAATGATTAGAAAAATTTGGAGTATTTAGAGCTGGGGCATTGATTATTGACTTCTTGATTAGTTCAAATGCTTCCTTGTCTGGTACTCCCCATTTGAAGACTGAATTTTTCTTAATCATAGTTTGAAGTGGTAAAATAATTTGGGAAAAATCTGGATTAAATCTTTTTACAAAATTAATTTGGCCTAAGAATGACTGCATGGATTTCTTATTATGAGGAAAAGGGATTTCAGAAATTTCATTAATCCTGTCTGGGTCGATATAGATGCCATCTTTAGATACAATAAAGCCTAGGAGCTTACCCTTATCAAGAGCGAAGAAAGATTTCTTAGGGTTCAGAGAAATACCGTATTTCTTACAGCGTTGGAAGATTTGATTCAAATCTTGCAAGTGATTGGATCTCTCTCTTGAAAATACAATGATGTCATCTAAATAGACAACTATTGTTCTATTAATTAACCCTTTGAAATCGATATACATCGCCCTTTGGAAAGTGGCTCCTGCATTAATAAGTCCGAAAGGCATTTTCTGATAAGCATATGTTCCCCACTTTGTTCTAAAGGTGGTTTTGAGTTGGTCATCAGGGTGAACCAGAATTTGATTATACCCTGAAAATCCGTCCAAGAAGGACATTAAATCTGGACCAGCCACTGATTGGAGTATCTGCTCCATAATGGGTAATGGGAAATTATCTTTTAGACTTGCCTTATTTAAATTCCTGAAATCAATACAAATTCTTATGTCGCCATTCTTATTTTTGACTGGTACCATATTGAAGACCCAATTCGAGTGTCGTATGGGAAAAATAATCTTAGCTTTCAAGAGTTTGTTGAGTTCTGATTTTATCTGACCCTCTAGGTTTGGATGTATTTTTCTCAACTTTTGTTGAATTGGTTTCTGCTCGGGAAGCATTGGGATAGTGTGCTGAATAATAGACGTGTCATATGTTTTTAGATCATCATATCTCCAAGCAAACACATGTTTATTTTTTCGTAACAGACTAATAAATGCTTCCTTTTCCTCTATAGAAAGTCCCAATCCTAAATTAATATTTTGATGATTTTGTTCAGTGCCAAGGTTTATTAATTCAAACCTTAAGGTAGAGCTCTGAAGTTTTGTATTAGATACAGATTTGAACCTGTCTTTAATATCGTAAAGGTCTTCAAGCTTCACTACATGCTTAGGGATTGAATTTTCCTCATGTTTACCTTGTATTTGAGTATCATGCTCATCTTCCTCAATGATTTGATTGTCATAGGATTTTTCAAAGGTCAGAAATTGTAAAATGTCTTCATCATGGTTAAATACTCTCCAATTGGTTACATTATCTGGAATGGATGGCCTAAAAATTAATTCTACTGAAAACCTATCCGGACTATAGTCTTCGGAAGGGAGCAGCTTGGAAGCGACATTGGCCAACAAATCAGCTGCGAAGTTCTGCACCCTGGGTATGGAAGATATATTGACTGCTAGGAAATGGGAGGTAAGTTCTTGTACCAGGGATTGATAATGCTTAAGATGGTTCAAAAGACAATGAATTGTATTCGTTACCTGCTTGATAATAATTTCAGAGTCGCCAAAGACCTTTAAGTACTGAAATTTGAGGTCGATTGCTTTATATAGTCCTTGGACAAGTGCTTCGTACTCGGCTGTGTTATTAGTGCATTCAAATTCTAATCTACAAGACAGCATTGTTTTTTCTCCTTGCGGGCTGACCAAAATGCATCCTGCTCCTGATCCTTCGCTGGACTTAGATCCATCAAAATATAAAGACCAAAATAATGAATTATCTACAGTTTTTGTTACAACATTCTCAGTAACATTAACGCATTTAGACCTTTCGGTCTGTGAAAATTTTTCAATCTGTGATGCGAAATTGTCAACTGAGAAAGGGGATTGCTGGGTAATATAATTGCCAAAAAATGACTCTGAAGAATAGTTTCCTAGGATATTATTGTTGAACGCGACTAGCTGATTTTCTTGTTCAAATTCTATAACAGTATGGGTCATATGTTTCTCTCGATCAATCTTTATTTGATTGAGCTTGCCCTTATAAGGGAGCCACATATGTGACCAATCGGTGGAGATATACCCATGGAGTTTTTCTGACCAATCCCTGCTTAAAATCAATCCATAAAATTCAGGTATATCGACGATTAGAATATCGATCCTTTGGACAATTCTTGGATCTGCCGATAACCTGATTGTTACAGAGTTTATTTCCCCTAGAACTTGAACTTTAGTTCTATCTAACGGCACGATGTGAATAGAAGACTTCTGGGGTTCTATATTCAGTTTGGAGCAAACCAAAGCAGGCATTATATTGGAAGATGCCCCAGAATCAATTAAGCAGTTGTGCAGATTTCGATTATAAATTTCATAAGTCAGGAGAAAAGGAGGGGTATGGGAGTTTGATCTATCTCCAATCAGAATTGTGTCAGTTGCCTCAACTCTACCAGCAGGGGGTTGTCCTGAGTCACTTGCAGCTTTAGTGGTGGGAAGAGGGGAAGAAGGGACGGCGTTAAACTCTTTAAGTAGTAATTTTTGCTGATGTTTTAATTTAATAAGTTCAAACATGGTGATGTTTGCCTTAGTTTTCTTCATGTCATCGACAATATTGTAATCCATCGAATCAGAAATTACTAAAGTCTTAGATGGTGAAGGGGTAGTAGAAGATGATGGCTGATTGTTTGTTACTGTTGCGACTGGTTTTCTAACGGGTACCTTTTCCTTTACAGTATTGGTTCCGGCACTCCTTTTCTTAGGATTACCTTGGACAGTTTCGGGAGCACCTTTACTCCTTGTAGTGACAGGAAAGGCTTCTTGTTCAGCATCAGTATCAGAATTAGGGAGTATAAAGTCCCACATTCCGTGACATTCAACTACATCTTCTTCTTCTCCTTCAGATGGTATAACTGTTTCTTCCTCTTCTTCTTCCTCAGGATCTGAGTCTGCATATGATATAACATTAGGGGGTTTGGATTCGGGTTTCTTGAAATTCCTATATGGTTTCTTCATTGAGGATTCTGATACTTGTTTCTTGATTTCAACCATTTCGTTCGACATCGTTTTAAGGACTTTTTGAAGGCCCTCCATGTCATATGGATCCTTAATGTTCTTTTTCTTAGAGTCGTCTTTAAAGGACACTTTTTTAGATTTTCTTTCTTCCAAGGCAATTTTCTTTTCTAAGGCGATTACACTTTTTTCTACTGCGAGTGCTTCCTTCATATTCTCGGCTAATGTGGGCTGTTTAGCCCTATCAACGAATATAGCAATGTTTGAAGGCAAAGCAGTGATATACCACTCGCTTATAATTTGTTCGCTTGGTTTATCATCAATGGGGGTCTTATTCAAGAGTTTGTTAAATCTGGAGTTGAACTCCTTGATGGGTTCTCTTGATTCGATCCTTAAGTTTGAAAGATCATGGACAAGTGTAGCTAAGGATCTGTCATCACCATATTTGGTGAGAAACTGTTCCTGGAAGATATTCCAACTCGTGATGGATCCAGAGGGTAAGGAAAAATACCAAGACCCTGCAGATCCTTGTAGTGAATAGGGAAACAATCTTACTACCACATCTTCTTCAGTGACTCCCTTTAGATTGACTAACAGCATAAAATTGTTAATATGTTCTTCTGCAGAAGTTCCAGCATCTGGATTGAACTTGGGTAACCATTTTTCGGGTTAATCGGGTAAAGGATGTAAAGGTGCTGGCATGGTGACCGCACCAGGACTTCTCCATGGTCTTTGGGCCATTTTAGGATTA
>APFE031244736.1:25057-41853 GCA_000404065.3 Pinus taeda | reverse complement strand
ACTGAAAGCATAAAATTGTTAATATGTTCTTCTGCAGAAGTTCCAGCATCTGGATTGAATTTGGGTAACCATTTTTCGGGGTAATCGGGTAATGGATGTAAAGGTGCTGGCATAGTAACCGCACCAGGACTTCTCCATGGTCTTTGGGCCATTTTAGGATTACTGACGATTGCTTGTGGTGTTCCAGGTGCTTGAGGTGGAGGCGGAAGTACAGACTGAAAAGATTGCGATGCTTGAGATGAAGTCCCTTGGTGAACAACTATATGAAGTGGTGAAGTGGGTGTATGACTTCGCACAGGTGATGATGAAATGGAAGATGGTGGAGAAAGGGTTTCGCTACCAAGAACCTTCAGTGGTCTTTTTGATCCTTTTCCTTTTGGGTAAAGGAAATTCAGGTGGCTCAATACCTAGCTTTTCACTTTGGAGTCTGGTAAGATGAGGGGGTAAGCGAAATTGCGAAGTGTGACTGCCTTGTGATACTTCAGATCTAGGAGGGGAAATTGAGAAGCCTTGAAGTTTCTCGATGATGGATTGAACTTCAGGGGACTCCGGACTTAAGTGTTCTGAAGTATGATGTAATTGAGCAGTAGTGGTTGATTCCTCTTCGTCTCGTCTGGATACTGGAGATTCAGAATGCGAACGAGATATTCAAGGAGAGGTGGAGGGTGAGTTTCTCTTTGAATGGTTTGTAGGTGTTGGCTTACTCGCCATTCATAGCGGATGCCCTCCTTCTAGCGCCAGAAATGTTGAGGCCTCGGAAATCATTTCCACAACATCGGGGATAACCACCCGGTCCGGACCTTGGTATAGCTCCTTTTCCGTTTGGAATGGTGGCTCCGACTGGAGATAACGGGACCAGTTCCCCGATAATGAAATAAAAGGGATGGATGGGTGATGAATAAATTGCTTAAATGATAGGCGAATAACTTATTCTATTGACAAAAATAGGGAAACTAATACTAATCCCAGGAACAACTTATTCATTAGAATGTACGTTAAATAATCTTTATCTATTATCAGGCATTAGATACCTGTAAAATAAAATAAAAGATGTTCAATCATTCAAAGATTGCTTCACATGAATAGTCACAATGAAGCGATAAATACAAATTACTACATTCACTGTTCATATCATCGATACATATCTATGTCTGAAAGGAAAGCATGCGATAAACAACCAATAGTGGAATGCATAAGGAATGCTATGAAAAACACACACACACACACACACATATATATATAAGCGATAATAGCAAGAGCGATTTCAATAACAATTCATATAACGAAAAAGAATACAGACGCAGATAATAGTACCATGTGAGCTGTAGATCGATCCGATAATATCAATAGCTATTCAAAATTCCTTCTTCAACACGGAAATACTTTCAAACAATGACAATAGTGCACATTTTCATAAAAGCCTTCCTCATCAAATTCAGAATAATTGGTCGAGTTTCATAAAAGAATATCCCTGAAGTAAAATAGTGCAACTTCAGAGTTTAAGTCATATACAAAACTTTTACGACCCTTTCTAAATGCATGAAAGGGTCTTTAAATACTACTAAGCTAAAAAGATCTATGAAACAAAATCCTACTAAATTGGTATCAGCAAATGTGGTCTATTTCTCAGGGGCGATCTGGCAGTCGGTGAAATGAGTCATGCCTCAGGTTGTTTTCCCTTAAACCTTAGCTGGCTTATCGCGAGCATTGGTTCAACTTCTGGCGGTTTGTTGAGGCGTAAACTGAATTGGGCGGCGAAGGTGGCATCCTGGATGTCAGGTATAATATAACCGACAGCATCGGTTAGGCACTTCAAGACAGCTCTTTGGCTATATGGTTTGATTAAGAAGAACCAATACGCATCCCATGTCAGACTATTGACTCCAGCGATCAATCTTGCGTTTTTCTCCAGGTCCAGATAGCATGAGTGCTCCAATATATTTGCTGTTGTTAATTGACCTGGAGTGCATTGGGAAATTATGTTAGATAAATACAATGTATTATTCACTAATTCAACCAAATTTCCACTGATTGTCCTGCATCTGGAAGTCGCTCTTTTTGCTTTCATCAGTTGTGATTGCCATTCTGTGAACAATATCTCTTTGTGCGATTCTAGAATTCTTGGTAGATTAGCTGCCCGGCCTACATCTGAATCCTGCCATTCTATAAAGTTTGTCAGTGTTTCTTCTGCCTGATCCAAGTCAGTCCTTGCTTTGTCTACCTTTTCGCTTATAGATGCTGACAATTCGCACAATGGTTATGCTTGTATAAGATGTTGACATAATAGCTTAACCTGATTAATCAATCTCTTATTTAGCTGGAGCGCTTCTGCTTTAAATTCATCTATCTTAGGGAGATTTTTCGTTTTCTCAATTTGAGTGGTCAATTGAGCGATTTGTTCATCTTTTGCTTTCATTGTTCCCTCAGTCGATATTCTTAACTACTCTAGTGCCGCTGATAGCTCTTTTTGCCTTTGTATTGCGCCTTCATCTATCCTTTGTTTTTGCTCTTGTAATTGCTTGATTGGCTGGTTATTGTTCTGTTGCTGTACTAGAATTTCTTTCTCCGCCTGCTCTTCCCTCTGCTGAACTTCTGATAGTATCGCCTGTAGTGAAGAGATATCCTGATCCTTGGCTTTTAACAAGTTGCTCACCTCCGTTGCTTTATCAATAGTCGCCGCCGAATATGCTCCAGCAAACTGTGATAGCTTGGTTAAGTCATCGGAGGGGTTGAATTCCTCTTTCCATACAACATTGCCCGTTACTGTCAATTCAGGGAATGGGGAAGCTTGATCAGTACTTCTCCTTTTCCTCTGTCGCTTTACAACGGCTTTATGCTTGGGGCTGTAAAATAGATCTAAAGGGGGGATCTCTTCAATTTGCAAAACGATCTCTCCCGTTGGATCTTTAGGAATTATCTCTAGTTCTTTTGTTTTGGGTAGGCCGTTGGTTTCACCTGAAACCGGTTTGGATGTCGCTTCCTGTGTATCACCTTCTTTTGAAACCTCATCATCTTTCGAGCACTCTAAGTTATTGATTATTGTACTGAATTGATTCCATTGCTGGAGCAAATTCGGATCAACTAATGGATCATGGTTATCTTTAGAGCTGCTCTATTCTTGGGTCTTTGCTTGGGTTTCTTCTTGTCGCTGTACATTTTCCTGAGTTACCTCCTGCCTTTGGCTATGCGTTTCCTCCTGCTATTTTGATGTAGTAGGAGGTGGTGTATTATGTCGCTGCTCAGACTCACTTGACCTGGTTGCTGTCGGTACATGTGCTAACAGGTCTAGAGGCAGAGTTTGCAACCTCTGTTCTCTAATTCTGTTAAAATCAACTAGCCCTTCATCATTATAAACATTTCCGGCAAGCGACTTGACTTGATACAGTGATTCGGATGATGCAAACAAATCTTCAAATTTGTCTTCTTTGTGCTCGACCTTGGCCAATTTGGCCTGGTCGAGCGCATTGTAAGAGATCTTTCTTGGATCATACTTCCTCCTTGGCAAAGTAGCCAGAGTGAGCAAATTCATTTTCCCGGCTTCCTTCTCTACATGCTTGATATCATTCAGGGTATACACTCCAATTCGCAATGGAAAAGAAGGCCAAACATGTTTTTTAGCTCTTTTAAGGGTTTGGGTAACCCCTTCAGCACTGATTTGATAAGCTACCTCCCTGGCAAGTAGCTTATCGGGGATGTAAAGTGGTAGCACATGTGGCTTAGCCTGACTGCCAAAAACTCTGATATAGGTGAATTTCTCCTCCCCAAACCAACTTGCTATTGTAGTCAAATCAACTTCTGCTTGCTCGGATATTTTAGGGACAGGCTTATTAAAAATTGAATAATGAATTGGCAACATAAAACCATTGCAAATTTGGTACAGGTGGTGCTTATAACTAGTCTTCCATAGTTTTCGATGATATATGTGAATGGGTGTGGGGTCTTGCAACGTCCACCTCCATCCCAGCACAGGAAATTCAGAATTAAAACAAAACACATCCATAATATATGCACTATAATAAAATGGCGGAATAACCCTCTCTGTGACACGATAGTCAGACCTGAAGTCGAGAATGGATTTGGCTAACTTGTCGGATAATATGACCGCCCAATCCATGATTTCTCCACTACATGCTACCTCTATTAGGGGCACCTTTTCTATGGTGATATTGGCAGAATCATGCAATCCCCATAGCCTACACATCATAATTGCAGCATAACAGTAAGGTGAACACAGGGAGTCAACTGAGTACTTACCCGAGGTTTCATGTTTGTGTTTTGCTGGATTCTGTCTCCAGCCTCGAATTGGTTCAGACTCGGTCTCGTTCTCTGCTCGAAACTTCTCCAAAAATGTAGCATTATATTTCTTCTCTTCTTGCGGCAGGTGATACATTAGCCTTAGGTCTTCGGCTCGAAACGAACCAAAAACCCTCCCATCCGTAGTTTCAAACAGTCTATTGATAATTCGGAGCTCTTGGAGTGCCCACCTTACCACATCTGTGTAAGGAAGAACCTGCTCCTGAGCCGCTATTCTGTGTAGGAAGGAGTCAGCCAAGTCTTTTAAATTGTTATCAGATTTGCTGGTACTATCGCATCAAATCTCCACTTTGGTCACCATTGGCCCTTCCGCCTCAATCAAATTATAAGTCCTTTGCCAAGTGGTCCTAGGGAGTCCTAAGCATGTTGTGTCTGATATCAGTCCTTTGTTCTTCCCAGTTGGATCAGCAATAGCTAGCCCTGCGGCTGGCGGAGCAGTAGGCATTGTAGTCTTCTTGGATTTCTTTCCCATTCCACTTTCTTCTATTTCTATGGAGGAATTATGTGCAGAGTGAAAGATAAGCGCAACACATGCAACAATATCGTAAATCGAACATAATGAAATATAATATCTATATCTATATATATATATATATATATTATATATATATATATATATATAATATATATATATATATATTATATTATATATATATATATATATATATATATAATATATATATTATATATATATCTTGGCTCATTCATAGTACTTAATCGACTTAAGGTGGCGTTAGGATCAAATACGTGGATAGGCTTCAAGCCTGTTTTTCTTATTAAATGGTCGTTACGGCCTGTCAGTCTCATTAATTACAATTGCTTAGGTTAATGGATAAATGATTTATTTGAAGCATGCTTAGGGTGATTTGGCGGTTTGAACGCGGATGAGCGGATTTTCCAAAGGATATGGCCTTAATTACGAATAAATCATATCAAACTGCCTTTATGACTGTTACTTTGAAAACTGTTCCATTTACCTTTTGTGAAATCGGGCTTCGGGGAAATGCTAAGTTATTGCATTGGTTTTTCTTGGAATCCCCGATCGCTGATATCCGATATCGCATCGCGTCGGGCATAGCTGGCAGGGCCGTTTAGGATGAGGGCATGGTGAGTCACCGATCGCCGATAGCGATATCGCATCGCATCGGACGAGGAGAAGCTTAATTGTGCTTTAGATGTTATTGCCGATTACCAATTGCCGATTTCGCATCGCATTGCAGCAAGGATCATTACTCGTGTACTTTATGCTTTGCCGATATCCGATAGCGATTTCGCATCGGCGAAAACTAACATGTCCCTTACATTGTGTTTTCTTTGTCATTTCGATATGCGATCTTGTGATCGCTTTATCGCAATGATAAAGATAAATCGTTTTATATCAAGATTTTTTGATTGGTTTTATTAAAAGCCTTTTTGTGAAATAGAACTTTAAATTGATACCAATTTGAAACAAAAATTAAAAAGGGACCCATTTCACATTATAGTTTTGGAATTTTAATGATATGAAACGGGGGGTTGTTGTAGGGCACAACAAGAGGTAAATCATACATTTGGTCAGAAGATGTGAAGTACGTCAGAGACATTAGGACGTATGGCTTGAGTTGGCATGAGTTGAAGAGGCTTTTCAGGAAGAAATACTTGTGAGAAAGGTGGTATGACAATAAGGCCAAATAATTTTATGAGTTAAAGATGGGATCAATGATACATGAAGAGTACATTACTAAGTTTCTAGAGCTATTGAGGTATGTAACATATCTTACAAATGAGAAAAATAAAGTTTACCGATTTGTGATTGAGTTTCCATTAGTATTTAGAGATCAGATTGAGTATGATGAGCCTCAGTCAATTGAGGAAGTTTTTGGGAAATTGAAACATTGCTATGAATAACAAAAGCATAAGAATGAATCTCAATAAGGATGGAAAGGGAAAGACAAAGGTAAATGTAAATTGCAGCTGAAAAGAACAAGGCCTCAAAATGCAGATGAGAAAGAAAATGTGGTGCACACAAAAGAGGTTCAATGCAACTAGATATGGACATGGATCACAACAACAACATAGAGGTGAGAGTATTGATTGGTTGGAGCGTTAGACATGTGGTAAGGAGCACCTTAAGAGAGATTATCCACAGAATTAGGGTAGTACGCCTCATATATAAAGTGCAGGAGGTAGAAACTGTAGGGATGTTGCATAGAGCTTTCCTCATATTTATGTATCGTTGGATAAGAAACAAGAAGGCCACGAGGAATCTATCATTGAGATGGATGGTAAGCTTTGTGATCAAGTTATTTCTATTTTCATTGAACCTAGATCTAATTATATCTATGTTAGTACTAACTTGGTGGATAAGTGTGGTTTGAGTAAGGAATTGCATTCATAATCTTGGTTAGAGAAGTTGACTACAATTACAAAGAAGCGAGTCCATCATTGGCTAAGAGCTTGTGCATTTTATTTGAATGGTATGCCTACTACAACATATTTGAATGTATTAACACTGGTATCATACAATATGTTGTTGGGCATGGATTGGTTGTATCTTCATAAAACCAAGGTCGATTGTTATAACAAAGCCATTGAGTGTGTTGATGAAAATGGGGAACCAAGAGTCTTCTAGGGAAAGAAGAAAATCACATCAGTTAGGATGGTGATAGCTATACAGGCAATGTGTATTTGCATGAAAGGTCATATGTTTTTTGCATTGCACATTTCTAGTGAAAAAGGTAAGGAAGTTGAGGATGCAGATGTTTTGTGCAGGTACTCAATTATACAATAGTTATAGGATGTATTTCCTGAGGACATTACATAGTTTCCACCTCATAGGGAAGTAGAATTTTCTATTGGGTTAGTGCCAGGGGTAGCTCCAACATCAAAGCAACCTTAAAAGATGAGCAAACCTGAGTTGGCTGAGTTGAAGCTACAACTGAATGAAATATTCGATAAGGGATACATTAAGACAAGTGTATCACCATGGGGCACACCAATATTGTTTGTGAAGAAGAAGGATGGTACTCTCAGATTATGCATTGACTACAACATTTGAACAAAGTGACCATCAAGAACATGTATTGATTGTCGAGGATTGATGAATTGACCTACCCATGAAGGGAGTAGCAATGTTCTCGAAGATTGATCTGAGATCTTCATATCACCAGGTATGCATCAAAGAGGAGGACAATTACAAGACAAATTTGCAGACTAGGTATGGGCATTATGAGTTTGTTTTAGTTCCATTAGGTTTGACTAATGCTCCAACTACATTTATGTGCTTGATGAATAGTGTGTTGTGTCCATATTTTGATTTTTTTTTATTGTTTTCATTGATGAGATATTGGTATATTTTAAAAATGTTGAAGAGAATGTCAAGAATTTAGAAACAATGTTGATATTGTTGAGAGAGAATCAATTGTTTTCTAATCTCAAAAAATGTAGCTTCTTTCAGACTAAGGTACATTACTTGGGACATGTTTTTTCCAAGGAGGGAATTTCAGTAGATCCAGAAAAGATAAGGGCCATCATGGAGTGGGTAACTCCCAGGAATATGGATGAGGTGATATATTTCATGGGATTGACAAGCTATTATAGGTGGTTCATCAAGAACTTCTCAAATATTTCTTATCATATTACATCCTTGCAAAGGAAAGGTAAGAAGTTTGAATGGAAAAAGGAGTGTGAGGTTAGTTTTGAAAAGCTTAAGCAGTTGTTGACACATGCACAAGTGCTATAGATTGCAGATCCGGAAAAAGACTTTGTAGTGTGCACATATGCTTGCAAGAGAGGACTTGGTGGAGTCCTTATGCAGGATGGACAAGTGTTATGCTATGAGTCGCAAAAAATAAATGAGCATGAGCATAAGTACCTAACACATGATTTGGAGCTACCTGTAATCATACATGCATTGAAGATGTGGACGGACTATCCTCTTGGCAGGAGGTTTGTACTGATGAGCGAACACATTGGGTTGAGGTATTTCTTTGACCAACCAAATCTGAATGACAAGAAAGCTAGATGGTTAGCCATGGTCACTAAGTTTGACTTCAATATCGGGTACATCAAAAGAAAGGATAGCATGGTGGCAGATATAGGTAAATTACTTAACAGTTATGATTTCCTATGGGATGGAATTACAGGATAAGATATTGCATGAAGGTCAGCAAGATGTCAGGTATATGGAGATTGTGCACAAGTTGCAGTAGAGTACTGGTATAGGTACAGGTGATAGTACATGTACAGGTGAGAGTATGGGTACAAGTACATGTAGTGGTACAAGTGCAACTGAGCAGGATGTGGACTATTGTCTTATGACAGAAGGATTGGTCAGATTAAGAGACAGGATATATGTGTCCGATAGCAGTAAGATCAAGAAGTTGATCTTGAGAGAGTTTCACGTGAAGCCATATTTAGGGCACCCAAGTTATCAGAATACATTGGTTCCACTGAAGAAATTTTATTATTGGCTGAATTTGAGGAGAGATGTAGCAAAGTTTGTGTCTACGTGTTTTTATTACCAACATGTGAAAGCAAAGTATAAGAATTCAGATGGACTTTTACTGTTGATTGTGATTCTACAGTGGATATGGGGAGTCATTTTCATGGACTTCATCACACATTTTCCAAGGATAGTGAGACAGCATGATTCCATCATGGTTGTTGTGGATATGTTGACAAAGGTTGCGCACTTCATTCTAGTGAACTCTACATTCTCACCTAGCGATGTAGCATAGGTACTCATTACAGATGTCGTCAGATTGCATGGTGTTCCAAAGAATATTGTGTCAAATAGGGATGCAAAGTTCACTTTCAAGTTTTAAAAGGAGGTTTTTGCAGTTTTAGGCAAAGAGTTGACCTTCAGTACAACTTATCATCCACCAATAGATGGATAGACAGACATGGTCAACATGATATTGGAGGACATGTTGAGGATGTATGTGATGCATTTGTAGTGAAACTGGGAGGAGTATCTTCCACTTGTATAGTTTGCTTCGAACAATGGCTATCATGAATCTTTGAGGATGAGGCCTTTCGAGGCATTGTATGGGTGGAGTTTCAATACTCCTATCAGTTGGAGTGATCTAGTTAAAAGGGTGTTAGTTTGACTAGACATGTTGGCACACATGGAACAAGAAATGAAGGTAATCAAAAAGAATCTAAAGGCATCATGAGATAGGTAGAAGAGTTATTCATATCTGAACAAGTTGTTCGAGGAGTTCTAGGTTAGGGAACATGTGTATTTGTGAATCAAGCCAAAGAAGATCTCATTATGGATTGGATCATGTACCAAGATGGCACACGATTTTTTCAACCCTTCAATATTGTCGAGAGGATTGGGCAAGTAGCCTATTGAATTGCACTACCTCTAATAGTGAAAGTCCATGATGTTTTCCATGTTACATTGCTTAAGAAGTATGTTAAAGATGTTGATCATGTGATTAATTGGTCTGTATTATAGGTGGAACCAAATGGATAATTCCAGGTGGAGCCTCAGTGTATATCGTAGAAAAATGTGTGCTTGCTCTAAAACTGAGGAATCGTGTAACTTAAAGCGCAGTGGAAGCACTTTGGAGCTGATGAAGCTACATGGGAGATGACGGATCAAATGTGGGCAATGTATCATTCTTTTTTTGCCAATTGAGGAAAATCAGATTTGGTATGGTGTTTTGTTATATGTTTTATGATGTTTGGTATATGTACATATGAATATGGATGGAAATACCACCATGAACTATGTTATAGAGCTCCAATAAGCGGTATGGGATTCATGTATTTATGTTGTCATGACGGTTTTCTTCTCATCAAGGTTATCATTGTAAATACTGCATCAAGCTATGTTATAAATCTCCATGGGTAGTATGTTTGTTTTTCGACTGTTTTTCTGAGGTATAGGCATGGTTGAACACTGAGAATGGTGTCCCCTAAGGAAAATGGTTCTGTAACAACCCGACATAAAACTCCATGTAATAAAAGATAATAAAGGCAAAAGTAATAACCACAGTGGCACACTTGTTTCAAGCTAAATGTTGGACAAGACATCCTAATGTGGGTGTTCATTGGCTTATTATGGCTACGAAAATTAGCAAAGGCAATGGCTAAGGATTTGGAAAGGAAAAATGGTATTTTTGGCACATTTATTTATGAAAATAATGGAAATTAGGAGAAAAGGCAGCTGAAAGGTCACAGGTTGCATGTGAGGAGGAAAGTAAAGTTCAATAATGGAAAATGAAGAAAACAGAGGCCTCATTAATAAAAATGATTATGAGGATCAGTGGGTAACCTTTTATCAGTTCAGTATTGGAGCTCTCTCTTTATTATCTATCTCTCTTACTGTTGGACACTTAGAGTTCTCTTATAGCAGTTTGGAATTGGATCAAGAAAGGCAAAGAAGGCAAGAGGAAGAAAATATCAAGCAGGGAAAGGCAGGATCAAGCGGCTACAACAGGGTTCTTTATAGGTATACATTTGCATGTGTATTTTCCTTACTATATTTGGCATGTGTGGTATTGCATGTCGTTATTTTTCTTTTAGCGCATGGGTTTTGCTAGGTGTAACAATTTTTTCAACCTAGCCTTTCCATTTACAGATAACCATGCTGTGATGGGGTTATCATGTTTTGGTTGAGTTGGATTTCCGGATTGATTCGAAGTTGAGTGAGGTGGATATCCGAATGATAGAGCACATGGCCCAGTGGTCCCTTAACCGAAATGTGGATCACAGTAAATCCACTAGCCTAGTGACCCCTGAGCCATATTGTGGGTTGTGTAAAGCCAAGATTGTGTTACATTCGTGGGCCTAGTAATCATTGTCGGTGAATGGAAGGATATATGGTAAATCCAAGAGGTGTTTTTCTCTCCATTATTCCTAGTAACCCCAAGTTTGGGGTATGCGGTAAAGCTTGGAGACTGGGTCTCGATTTAGGGCCTAGCAATCCAGGTTTGGATTATGGTAAATCATGAGAGACTAGGAGACAAGAAAATTGCTCATGGTGTAGTTGGAGATATCCAGTGGCATCCATGCTTGTTTGGTCTAGTGATCGGGTGGAGATATTGGTAAAGCATGTTATGACATGTTTACTGTGTTGTCTTAGTGATTCGAGATGGATTATGGTAAAGCCTCATTTCTATTGATGAGGGTGAGGTGGCTTAGCCTCGTGATGGATTGCTTGGTTCTTTGGTTTGAGTCCCACATTCATGCTTGGCATATGGCACGAGGGTGAATGGTTGAAGAGAGATTTTATTCAACCATTCTATAGGTTGGTGGAACATGGTATTCTCATCTTGGGTTTGGATTTTGCATCATTAATAAGGGGTAATTTATCCTTTATTTATATGAGTACTATACTGATTTAAATGTGGATCATATGGCTATGATTCCATTAGTTTTTTTGTTGCTATTATGCTGGTTATGTATGTGTTTTATGGCAGTGGCTATGTATGGCTCTCATCATGTTTTTAGTTGTAAATGAATGGAAAATGTATCTATGACCTAATAGATGATAATGTATTAAATGGTATTCAAGAGGCTTATAGGCCAAGTAAAGCCATGAGGCTAAGGAGTGCCAAATTAATGTAAATCAGGCTATGAGAGGTCCTTGTAAATCGCCATATATTTATTAATGGAGAAACTTTGCTCGAGCATTTGAAGTCTGTGTAAATGAGTTCTCGTCTATTCATTTTGATCATTCGTATTTTCATTTTATTATTGTATACGAGATTAATGTAAGACAAAAAAAATTAAGGTCAGAAAGGAGAACATCTTATGTAGATAAGGTCGAGAGTCTCTTGACAAGGGAAAAAATATTTTATTGATTATTGATTAGTATATATGATCAACAACTCTTTGAATCATAGTAGCGCAACAGAAACAATGTAATACAAATCTAGAAGACATAGATATAAGAGGGTCGATACTTAAGTAGGCTTGCATACAATAAGAGTCAAGATCAAAATATAAAGAGCAAGTGAAAGAAGAGCGACCAATAATTAATTTCCTAAGAATTTATAGGAATTTGTCTATTAACAAAGGTTGGGAGATAGAATCAATGTTTTGTTAACAAGAAACTATCACACAATAATGTCAAGCTAGAAGTTGTATCCTAGGAAGTCCAGAAAGGGGCACATAAGGATGCAACGAGGTTGAGTGGATTTCGAGCTAATGTATAAAGGAAACTGTCCAATCATATAGAAGTCGAGATTATGTGGAGCATGAGTGGGGTCGCTAAGAATTTTGACATCATCCTATAGGGAATGGCGTGTGCACATTTGAAAATGACTGGGGATGGAAACTGACAGAAGCCACAATCAACTATTAATGAAAATATTTTTGTTTCCTGGAGTCCATCTTTGAGAAGGTAAACCCTTGCCACACCTTTGGAAAGGATTAGACTGATGTGGCATGTGGGATGAGTCCAGTAGAAGAGAAAAACAATAAGAGGAATCCAATTCAAGTTGAGGGTACATGTATCTACTTACATCATCCAAGAAGAAACAAAAAGCATGCATAATTGGGATAATTAGGTTGATGTAAGCTCAAGCTGACATCTAGACCAAAAAATAGAGGAGAGGGAGGCCCTGGTCATCAGAGTTGGTCATATTATGAAGAGCGGTGTAAAAAGTAAGTGTCGAGATATATGGAGAATAAGGCCATGGAAGTTAATTCCTATTATAGGAGCTTGACCTCTGTGGTTTTAATAGAAGTGATCCTCCCCTCATTTGATTACTAATAAAAGGTTTTGGTTCTAGTTGTTCTGGCTTAAGAGTAAGGGAAATGTCTAAGCCTTTGTTGAGAACAGTTCTTGGAAAAGAGAAGAAATTTGGTCCTCATTCTTGATCAGGAATTGGGTTGAGAACCAGAGCACTGGTAGTATGAATGTGTCTATAACATTTCTTGAAACATCACAAAATATTGCGATTTAGACCAAACCTTTAGGTTTTATGGGTAAATGGGTCAATAGTTGTTGGAAATCTGCCTTGAAATGCGCCATGGGATTGAAGGAAGCACCTAAGCATCGGTAAAGCGACCCCGGGAACAAATAAGAAGGTTATCACTTATAAGTGGTTAGGCCTATGTCACCGAGCCCATACATCTCAATGATTTTCTTCTCATTATATTTCACATTATGCTGGAAAGAGTCATGATTTTATGATCCAATTTCTGATTGACCAATGAAATTAACCTTACACAAAAAAAAAAATCACAACTTTAAAATATTTGAAAAAAATGTACTTTTAGTTAAAACATCATTTAAATGAAAGAAAGTGATAAAGATATCAATATTCTTTCTTTTATGGTTTCTTTTGTTTTACATATATAATGGTCATGACTACGCTCTTTTAGTTTATATATATATATATTTTCTTCTTCATATTTTTGCACTCAAATATGTTTTTTCTTAACTCTAAAAGAGTATGATATATACCTCATTCATATTCATAGAAAAAAAATCCTTATTGTTTGAAGATAAATAGATTGTAACAAAAATCCATTAAAATGAATATGAACTCTCAACTAATAGGCATTATCATGAAAGGGAAGTGATTATAAAAAATAAATGGATATTTCACAATTGCTAAAAAGAGTCTATTCACATGATGTGACAACTATGACATCAATAATTGCACTTATCATGGAAGAGAAAACCAATTTTTGTGGAACTTAAAGAAGATTTAGTGGTAGAGATGGAGCCTTATCCTCTCTATGATAGATACATTTTTGAATAAGCTCAAAAGAGGTTTGAAACATCTTCTAACATCTTTTTCAAGTATCTATTACTTTTCTTGAAAAATTTGCAATTGTATATACATTTGATGACCATCCTTGTCAAGAAGAAAAATAAGACAATGTGATCATTAAAATTAATTAAGAAGAAATAAGAATTAGAGAAATTATTGTCTAGGGGAAACCTTCCAAACAAAAATTACCATGATGACATTAGCTATAATGGAAAGAAATTAGGGAGATCAATACTATAACAAGTTAATAAATGATCTCATTGAAATATCATAATTTAGCACTAGTTCATAATTTAGCACTAGTTTTGAATTGAGTCAATGGCATGTAGTATATGACTACTTCCTATTTAGGATGGCTAAAAAATTATTAACTGAGGTACTAATTGTGAATCTACGTACTTTTTCCTTATGCTTTGATATAAAATCATTTTAGGAAAAAGGGAAATGGCATGTCCCTTAAATGAACATTAATAATAAGGCTTTTTGATGCAAATTACTTAATACTAATTACTCATCACTAGGTAAATTTAAAGTGTTGAATGAATTATATTAAAGTTTCCAAAGATGCTCATAAATGAGACAAACTCATTTTGAAGGGAATTAATTTAAGTGCATAGTCTAAGTAATAAATAAAATGACAACAAAATGACCTTTTTCACTTGAGTTATTTTTGGTTAGATTTTTAAGAGTCTTAAGTTTAGATTATTTAATGTGTAAAGTTAGAGCGTTGCCAAGCTTTTTTTAAGCCTAAATCCATTTATGCATTTCAAATAACAAGAAAACACGATCTTGCTAGAAATTATATTTCTAGATTCTAGCCAAAAACAATTTCAGTTAAACTCCTCCTTACTTCATTAATCATTATATTATAAAAAAATTAAATCGTGTTATTTGTTTAACTTTGAATTAAGTAAACATGTTTTTTTATCTCATATAATTTTGGAAGTTAAATATTTAATTAATTATTTACTTCATAATTACTCATTTTCTTTTATCATTACTTCCATAAATACATCACAAATATTAAAATATTGTATCCTACATTTTATCTTAAATGAAAATTTATCCATAATACTAATTAATTTCATTTTTATTTTACCATATATAATGGTTACACTAAATCTAATTTTTTTAGGTACTTTAAAACATTTTTTAAATATCAAATTGTAATCAATTATATATATTAAAAATTTTTAATTTATTTTTTACAAAATATGTTAACGGCTTGTTTTTCCTTTACAATATCCAAAACTATATAAACTAATATGAATGTCCCATGGTATACAAGCCACATTTGACGAAGAGGCAGGTAAAACAAGAATTGTAGCCGTCTTTCACCCATATCACTTTCGATGGGTGTGAAAGAGGATCGAACCTGGAGCGACGGCGAGAGCCCAAAAGGTTTCGCTCATAGACTGCATCGTTCATAGCTGGTTATATCGACACGTTAATTTTATCTCCACCCATGCGGTTGACAGACCATTGAAAATGAAAAAGCGTAGCCTAAATTGGCGAAGATTTCACTGAGAAAGCAATAGTTTCTCCGCAATGAAAGCTGGAGAGTTTCAAGATTTTGAGTGCTTTAGAATTTTGATGCGCTCAATAGAAAAAACAATTTAACCACTCTCACTTCTAGATTTTCTGAATAACAAATCCCCACATTAAACAAGAAAATCACCATCCAGTGATATTGTCACCAAGTGCAAATGAAAATGACACGCTAATTTTATCTCCCCCGCATTCGACAAGACGAAGGTGCAACTGCTGAAATTTTTTCTATCAATGACTGCGTGATGTATCAAGGAAAACCTTGTGAAGACTCCTATATCAAAGGAAGCGACATTCTACTTACTCCTGTCCATCGATTAAATTTTTTTAATGATTTTTTAAAATTATTTTTTGTATTTATGTTTGTAATCATTAATTGTTTTCAGAAAATTTAATATAATATTAGTTATAAAAATATATATTTTTTGAAATTAGTGAGCAATTATGATTTAACTTTCAAAATTTTAATAGACGAGTTACCAATTTTATTTTTATATTTTTTTACAAGTGAAAAATAAATTAATTGAATTTTTGAATAAATTAATTTCGATTTATCATGAGTTTAGAGGAATTGTACTTCGAGGGATTTGATCTGATATGGTGTTAAATGGACTTAAGTTGGTTTCAGTAGAGAGAAATAATGTCACATTTTTAGATTATTATTATTGTAGAATTGAGGCTTCTGTGATTCATCATAGTTATAAGAAGAGCTTCCGCGTAAATCACATGAAAAATACATTTGTCTACGCGTTTCGAACCAACTAGTGTGGTTTATCATCAGGACAAGTTTAGTGTGGTTCATCATCAGGACAAGTTTAAGAAACAGATCTGGATTAGCAAGTTAAATAGACTGAGCAGAGACTCCAACAGCTACATAACGGCTATTTTTGACTGAGTTTAGAATCCAATGGCTACATAACGGCTTATGACCTGGGCCAAAATTATATTAATAAATTTAATCTTATTATTATATTTATAATATTAAGAATAATAATATAATACTCTATTTCTAGGAATAAGAGAAATTAGGTATAATAATAAATGGGTGAATAGTATTAAAAGAAATTTATTCATTTATATAACATTGGGTTCAATAAAATAATATTAAAGGTTATTTAAAGATTCTTATTAAATGATTATTGGTTGAATGACTTCTTGAAGGAATAATTTAAGTTACATAATTATATATTCTTATTTAATTTATTAAAATTATTA
>APFE031244736.1:0-18755 GCA_000404065.3 Pinus taeda | reverse complement strand
TAATTTTTTTTTTAAATTTAATGTTTTTCGGGGTCATGATAAGATATTTTACGCCATTATTTCGAAATGTTGAAATTTTACTTTTGAAAAAAAAAGTGTTCTCCCAGCATTAACACTTTTCGTTTTGAGGGTGTTTTTTGGATAATTTTTGCGCAAAAAATTGGTTTTCACTGCCATTTTTAAAACATGTTGAAAATTTACCTAAGAAAAAAAGGTGTTATTCCAGTATCAACATTTTTCGTTTTTAGCACTGTTTTTGATGTTTTTTCGGGTTTTTTTGGCCAAAGTTCTCGTTTTGAGTTTATAGTCCCTGTTTCAAAGTTTACATTGTTTAATAACCATATCATTTTACAAAACAATTTTTTTGCTACATTATTTGCAATTTTGCAATGTGAATTGAAAATTGAAAATTCAATGCAAAACCATAAATGAGAATAAGAGGGTGTTTTTGAAAGTTAAAAAAAAAATGCAGTTTGCTCTCGAATATCAGAGAAATCTTTAAGGGAAACACCAAGTAGATAATCATGGCTACATGAATAAACAACACTGTCAATAAGAGGAGGAATACGTTTCACTTCGAAGGCATTACACAACATCCAATATTGAGCACATCATTTCATAAATTCATACATAGAAATAGGCAAACTGTAAACCTATCTCATCATTCACATTGCACAATAAGAAACTAATTTCTAAGGTGAAGAAATTTTATAGAGATGAACCCCTAATATATAATAAAATTAATAAATAGCCTCTGCAATTATGAACTAAAAAAAATGGAGTTTGCTCTCCAAATATGGAGAAAACTTGAAGAGTTAAAAACTTAAAACCCTTGCATTTTCTCATGGGCATGAATATCTTTTCAATTGGAAAAAAAATTCAAGCGAAATGATTGTAGGCAAATAGGCAAGCAAGAACAATCCTAAAACTAACAAAAAATTCATTAAAATAGGGGTTTATTTGAACATACTTGTTAATGGAAAAAATGAATTTGTTTCACTGTTCTTGAAGCTTAGATCAATGAAATCTTCGTTGTTGGTGGCGATAATAGCTATGGAACGCTCAAACCCTCTTTGGCAGTAAGCACATAGCTCTCCCCTTCCTTCTCCACCAATCAGAAATGAAAATGATTCATAAAAAACCAAAATCGGAATTTTATAACCTGCACAGATTTTTTTTATTCTCTCCCGGCGATAAATTGGATCGTCGCGCGATATTTTACCGAAATATCAGCCATATTTCAGAAATATCGCGATATTTTCTTGGCAATATTTCGTCTCGCCGAAAATATTGCGATATTTACGAATATCGCCGATATTATCAACACTGCTTTGCAGTGAACACACTTAGCCAGTGCATGGTTGAGCCGAGGAGGGTGCACTGGGTAGTTGCAAAGCACATTCTTCACTATGTGTAGGGGATTGTTGATTGTGGTCTAGACTATAGGTTACACAGATGCAGATTGGGCAGGTTGTGCTTCTAACAGGAAAAACACTTCAAGGTGTTGCTTCGGATCAGATTCGACAGTTGTGTCGCGGTTCAGTCGAAAGCAAAAGTCAGTTGCTTTGAGCTCTTCTGAGGCTGAGTATATGGTTGCTAGCCAAGCTAGTTGTGAGGCCATTTGGCTTCGCAAGTTGTTGTACGACCTATTTGATTAGGAGTTGAGACCGATGATTATTCACTGTGATAATCAGAGTTGCATTAAACTCACAGAGAATCCAATGTTTCATGACATGTCAAAACACATTGACATCAGATATCATTTCATTAGGGACTATGTTTAGAAGGGGGCAGTGATGCTGGAGTATATATCAACAGATGAGCAGGTGGCTAATGTTCTCACGAAGTCCTTACCAAGAGGCAAGCATGTCCATTTCAAGGACAAGATGGGTGTCGTGAGAAACACTTTCCTCGGTTAGAGGGAGTGTTGATTTTTAATGTACCTTGGACAAATGGTTTCCCATGGTTTAGTCTTTTCCTCGGGAAAAGTGTCCAAAATAATTCTTTTCCTAAGTGTGAATTTATAAGTGGTAAAGTTAATGTTAAATTATAAAGTGAAAAGTGACTTTAGACATAAAGTACAATGTGGGTACTTTATTAATGGATGAGTTAAAAAATAGAAAGTGAGAATTAAATGCACATTTATTCTCATCCCTTGATCTAAATGAATTTGAGCCATTAGATCTTAGGGTTGCCTAAAAGTCATGTATGGAAACAAAAGGGGGAAAAGAAAAGAGACTCTGCATTCATTCTTCATGGGCAGATTGGAGAAAGGAGGTTGAGAGTTGGAAAAAAGTTTTGAAGGAGAAATTTGTTGCAGCAAGCTAAAGGAGCATCAAGAATTCGATTTTTTGGGGCAGGGCTTGCCGAGGAAATCGAAGGAGTGATCAGAGTTGCAACTGAGGGGCAATGAATATAGAAGCAGAGAGGCAGAGAGGGTACCAGGAGCATCAGTGCAGAAGCTGGGAGAGAGGGACGCAGAGCTAGCTAGAGGTCACGCAAAGCGAGTCAGGGCCCATGCAGAGGTAGCCAGGGGCTACGCAGTGCCAGAGAGAGCCAGCGTGGGTGATGCAGAGGTCCCTAGAGGCTGATGCAGTGCCTCCAGAGGTTGATATAGGGTGAGTTGGGGTGACGCTGGGCTAAGGCTGATGCAGTTCCTAGAGGCAGACACTGGAGATTTTGTGGGGCAAATTGGAGCTGAGAGTTGTGGGATTGTTCATCTGGGGTTTTAGCCAGAATATCTATCTCCAACTGAGAGGTACTACTGCCGAGATCACTCTTTGTTGGGTGAGCCGGTTTGGCACCCAGATTGTATTCTGAAACTGCTTAATAATAAATCCTTCAAATAGCTGCACTAGTTTTCCCACATTGGGTTTTTCTGGGGACAATAGTCCAAAAATAACGGTGTCACTTGTGTTCTTGTTTTTCCTTCAGTGGATGATCTGTAATGTGTTGAGCATGTACTTCTATTTATTTTCAGTATTTACATGGTAAATAACTTGTTAATTAAACAAAACAAGTAGGTAGAAATAAATCAGAAATTACATGAAGGATTTCTAACAGTTAGACTTCGAAATTCCAACACTTGCCTTGTTGATCACCCCTTTGTTGCAGTTATGGATTGTTGTGGAGCATATTATCTCATTATGGTGTGGTTTGGTATATAAATGCTTATCTTGGATATGGATGATGGTTCTAGCTCTTCAAGGGATTTGATGATGGTGTTAAGAGGTAGATGTTTCATGATGTTTCCTAATGGCATGGTGTGTTTATGACAGATGTATGATGTTGGTGTCACTAGTAGGGGATGTTCTACATTGTTACTGATCAATTTAGCAGGGTTGCTAAGGTCTTGGCAACCCTCTATGGTTCACACACATAAGATAAGGGCCTACTATCACCGCGGCCCAAATCCCCACTGTTTAAGCCCAACTGCTTTCTTAAATACTATGGGAGGATTCCCTTTGAATACATACCAGTCAAATAAGGATCAGTGCCTTAAGGCTTAAATGGGGTCTATGGATGAAGTGGAGGAGTTAACTGTTTGGTATCCTACTGGTTTACTATGTAAAATATGCAATAAATACTTTAAAACCATTAAGATAAAACACTCACATTCAAGAGATATAACGATGTAGATAGCTAATATAAATGTTTAATTAATATACTAACCGAGTCTAAAATTATTTCTATGATTAGAACCTTTGGTTCGAGGGGTTCCTTTGTTATTTTGCTTGCTGTTCTGTGTCTGTGTACTATAAAATCTGCATAAAAACGTAGGAATAGTAGCAAATCTCCTTGGAAATGTCCACCCAAACAGTGCCTTAGCACTTTAGATCAAAAATCTACGGGTGGGGGGCTTATGAGATGTTAGATAGACCCTTTAGGATCACTCCAAGGCCTATTACTAGCAGCAAGACGCAATTTACAACAAGCTGGAAATAAATCTCGTGAATTCAAGAGATCAAATCCCACTGAGATGACTATATCAAGTAGGATACTTAATTTTAATTTGAGCCGCCATTAAATATATCTCATGTCTTTTTAATTTTAATTGATTCAACATTGTTTTTGTTTGGTTTAATTTAATATTAAATCTAACAATCTAATGTGAACATCTCCCCATACTGGACTGTAGAGTGCCTCTCAGCACATTGACAACTCCCACAAGGTAGGTAAACACTCTGTTACCAATGTGATCTGTATACTTTCGAGGATATTCCACTAAGCAGGTTGTCACAAAGTACCTTTCTAATTTTTTGCCTCTTGTTTATCTTATCTGCTGGTCCATCGAATAGCTACTATACCAGCCTACACAGGCTTGTAATAAATGGTGTTATTACTCTGCCAGCTACATCTTTCAAACACAGACTTCTGAAGAGTGAGTGTTCTAAAGCTGTCCTACACTACTGGCAATCTGAATTCTGTTTCATTGATTGTTGATGCACATCTTACTTATATGGAGGTACATAAATGATAATACTACATAGTACAGCCTTTAACTTCTTGAAGAAAAGAAACTCCAGCAAAGACGAGACTCATCTTCCGTTATTAATTACCAAGTCCTTGAGATTTCAGTGATAAACAATGTTATGGCTCAACTATGAAGCTACAAAAAGTTACAAGTACCTTTGCTATAGTTATGGCTTCTTGTATGATGATATAATCACATAAGAAATTTGTTGAAATATTTAGCAAAAGCTTGTTCTCAGCATGAAATTGTCGTACTTGGTAAGATTTTTCTTTTTGTAATTTTGTGGGAGCCATCATTGTTTACGAACGTTCTTTGGTGGTTCAAGTGACTTTGGTTTTAATGAAAAGTAAGATTTTGCAATGCTTGTCATTCAGTGCCTTTCAATTATTCATTCAATTTCTAAATCAACTCTTAAGTTCCATGTTGATAGCATCAGATGAGATGAATTTCATGCCCATGTAATTATGTTCTCGTTGACCGCATATAATCTGTTACCTTATATGATAAATGTTGTCAATGCATGGCTTGGTGATGTTGAGTAAAGTTTTGTTTTGTTGTGAATGAATGGGAAAAATGGTAATTTGCAATATCTTTCTGGTGTTCTGATGCGGGCTGTTTTGAAAATGTTAGAACCAGTGGAAGTTCAGCTTCGATTCATGTACTTGCTTCTTAATAGTGTTTAATGCAATATTAAGCCCTGCTAGTGAAATATTTGACTTATTTAATCACTGTACAGATTATATCTGCAATTTGTGGAGGAGTTACAGATCTTTCCTTTCATGCAGTGGGTTATGCTTGGCAAATTCTAAACTGTTTTCTTACAGCAGCTTATTCGGTAATTTTCCTGTCACACAATATTTATCTGATTTATTTGAATTGATAATCATTATTTTGTACAGATCTATCGGTTTTCGAATTTCAGTCAAAGTGGACTATCTAGAGGAGAAAATTGTGCATGTGATTTAAGTTTCAGTTTCAATTTTTATATCTGCATTAGTTTGCAAGAATATGGCTACTATTACCTTTTATTGCAATATCCATCTTCGTTGACAAAAACACTTGGATAAAACTATCAAGAAGTAGTCCCTTGGAGTCCCCGCCTGAAGCCTCCTAAAGTGTGATTCTGCCCATTAAGAGCATACAATGGGGGCCACCACAATATAAGTAAATTAGACAATTACTCATGATATCCTTTCGTTGAAGACCTATAAGGGCACATAGTTAAGGGAGGTCATAAAATATTTAATGACATCTTCTCAAATATATGTGAGGTGGAAGTAAAACAGAATGCTACTAGATGATGGACATTGATGTTGTACCCCATGATGTGAGCACCTTATTGCTTGACGTATCTATGATGGTTTTATGGTGATATTTGATGCTTAGACAATGCTTTCTTTTATGTTCTCTCTCACACATGATAATATTGCTCTTTAGATGTTGGTCATGACCATAGTGATCATTGGTGTATAATATTGGTCATATTGCTCTTACTGGGTTGTATCATGGTGGGTTTATGATTTTCCTCTAGGTAAGTGTGTGTCCTTATGAGTCAAGTTGTACTACTAGTGATGTAGGTATGTGTTTCATGTCATTTTCCCTAGCTATTTTTCACACTTCATCATTCCGCCCCCATTTTCATGCATCTTCATCATTTCCTCTTTTGTGATTGACTTATCATATGTTATGCAGGCTGAAATGGAAAGGTCCAAAATAGAAAGTGAAGTCCCATGTATGAAAATGTATAACAAAAAATCAAAGAGCTAAAAGTAATTATTGAGGTTGAAGCAACCAAAGTCATATTATACAAATGAGCCATGCCACCTTACCATAAAGTCCAATTTTCCCAAGTCCCATTCTCAAACTAAAAAAAGGAAAGAAGGGACTAAGCAAATAAAAGGAGAATGAAAAATGGGGTAGTAGGAAAGAGAGTCTCAAGGAATGGTAACTCAATGCGAAGTACTCGCTATAAAGGTAAACGCGTGGAATAGTAAATAATAACCCCTAGGTCTTGAATGTTAAGGGGGAAACCTCTGCAGTCATCCTATGTTATTATGAGGTTCAACTCATGAAATCACCTTTACCCTAGCACCAAATTCATCACATCAACGACACTAGCTTAGAGTCCTAGGAATTTTATTGTCTTCGGGGTTTTCACTTGTAATTAAGGTTAATGATGCCGACTCCATGTTCGATTTAGGAAGGGATATAAATTAAAAGAGTCATGGAGTTATTAGAAGATGTCACATGGTGATTCACTACTATATGATATATTTGGAGGCATTACCTATCCCTTTGAGGGGATGCTCACTCCTTGTGCATTGCAGAGCATGATTTGGGCATTATAGGGGAAAGCCATCCACCTATAGAGCCACATGCCATTTCAGATTTTGGAGAGGTTGGCTTGCATGTATTTGGGCCTTGGATCGAGATTCATGCACAAGATGCCATACATGCCTCCTTCCTTCACACATTTGACATCATTGGATGAGACATTGAAGGGTTTTCAGGTACGACCCTCTTCTCTTGACATGGAGACGCATGTGTGATGTTTGTTGGAAGGTAGACGCTCGCTGTTGGAGCTATATTTGGAAATTTTGTTACATTTTGTTGGATCGAATTCCTTGAGGATGATATCTTCTATGACTTGACCTCATCCATTTGAGTAGTGCATCCACTCTCTTGGATCTTCTGTTGTATTGAGATTGTACTTGTGTCATTAGTTTAGCAAAAAATATCATTTTCTTGACTCTCCCTCTTAATTTAGTCGGAGGTTATTACCTTTTTGAGTATGGATCTAGGGTTAGTTATGGGTCTATTATCATTTCACTGATGAGATTGTTGAGCTAGAACTCTATAATATTAAGCTTTAGAATAAATTTCTTTTTGCTCTTGTCTAATCTATTGTGGAATAGATATGCTACTTTGTTGAATGTGTGGCAAATGTTGTCATTGTAGATTGGTGACATGTATTGCAAGTTTGGATTGAAAACTCAACTTGACAAGGCATAGAAGGATAGTCTTGTTACATTAGAAGAGATGTATATCTAAGTTTTCTGTTACTTTATTTTAAAGAGAAAAACTTATCCCCTAGACATCTTGAGAGTGAACACATGGTTTGGAACCTTTAGGCAAAGGAACCCTTGAATTGATTTGGAATGGATCTCTTTATTAAGACCCTTTTCCTCGTTAACCTTGTGATATTTTGATTGCCAATATGGATGTTTTTGGCCTGTATTTTATAGGCTAACCAGGCTCTATATCTCTTATAGAGTTGCCCACTAATGTTGCATAATTGACCCCATACCGTTGTTACTCACCAAAGAGTAGATAACCCATAGGAGAAAATTTTTCTCCTCTTTAGACAACCAACCGACCAACAACCTTATATGATTAGCACATAACATGGTGTCAAGATCCTCCACTTCTTTCTCCAGTCAGATTTCTTTGCCATCTAGCATACCTTCTTGAAGGAAGGCATGTAATCCATCAACAGGTACTTTAACCATTTTTCAGTAATGTGCTCTCATTTAATGTTATGAACATACTAATATGGATCAAGGGGCAAACTAGATAGTTGACCCATATCGATTGTATTCTTGTTCCCTTATTTCACTTAGGAGGTTACTCTTTGACTCTAGTGTGAAAATTCATTAAACCTGGGAATTCCTACTGCAACATTGATGATATTTCTTTTACTTGTTAGATTTACACGAACAAGTTATTTGTAGTTTTCTGCAACAAACATCGAAATACATACACTACAGTCTACACCATTTAAATAATATGCCGAAACAAGAAACTAAACAATAGAGAAAGATACACACAAATGACACAGTTGTTTTTGGACAAACATCCCCGGAAAAACCCAATGCGGGAAACCGATGTAGCAGATCTGAGGGTTTTTATTATTAAGCCGAAGTATTTATGAATACAACTAATGGATGCCTTCTTGACAATCCAGTTACAAAGAATATCACTCAACAAAAGAAATTTGTGAGATTACCTCACTGTACACTGCAAGTCCCGACTGATTCAACAACTAAACCAATGAGTCCCTGGCTACTTATGTGCTACCCCTGCATGGGCCCTGCGTCAGCCTCTAAGGCACTGCATCACCTCCGTTGGGAATTGATTTTCCCTCTGGCGCTGATTCCAACCCTCTCGGCTCAGAATATCTTGCTCCCCAACAAATTTCAAACTTATGCATAGGAGGCTCTGCGCTGCTCTATGTGGGCCCTGCGTGGGCCCTTCCTGGCTCTACGTCACCCTCTCTGGCCTCTGTGTTGCCTCCTTTGTGTGTCTCTCTGCCTCTCTGCTGAGTATCCTTGGCTTTGGAGAATATCCTCCAGCCAAAACTCCCTCTACCCCTCTCTGCGTGATCACTACGAATTAGTGCGCTGCCTCTAGCTTTAGCAATTCGATCTGATTGATCAACTCTTTGTGTGTTTTCTCCAAATGACCCTCAAGCCTCCTTAAATAATCTTCTCGTTGACATTCAACGGCCAAGATTAGAAGCTAATCAATGGCTAAGATCATTTCTTCTTGATCCTCGTCTTCTTCTAGAAGTTACACCCATAGTTAGATTAATATCCATTAATTAATTATTTTAATAAAACTGCCTCCGGGTGGAATTTTCCAAAACGCTTTCTGGGTTCTTTGGAATACCTGTGCCCAAGCCTCCTTGCAAAAATTGAGACTTAGAGCACATCCGATGCTACCAGAAATCAACATCTAGCCCCCCCCGAGAACTCCCTTGAGGCCTTAGAGTTTTAGGAAGGGCACTGCCGGGGTAACACTGATTGAAGTAGTTTGTCCGCAATCCATGTTGGCACGAAAATGACAGCAGGGTTGAGACCCTGAGTTTGGGCACAAGGGGTCTACAAGGCTTCCCTGTAGTCTAGAGCAACGCCGACATTTTCACCTTACCCAGAGAGGGTAACGAGTCTTAGCCGAGGCATGCTGCGACTGAAGTTAGATGAGGGTGGAATTAGGCACCAAAGCAGTCATGACAAACAGAAGATACCACAACATAGTAATTCATAATCTACACTATCCAATCACAACGATCTACTCATACCATCCTACAAAACCATAGGAACAGAGGGATTCATTCAAAATTTTAAATAGTCAATAAGGAGCATAAGAACACAATGTGGTTCTAAACTGTCTCTTCCATTAACATAACGTAAAGTAATAGAAAGAGGCTCAAGGCCTGATCATCAATAACAGGAATATCTTAACCAACACAAACAGACTCAGGCATGACCGAGGAGTTGTTCACACTTCTCCACAACATAGGAAAGCTCCAACGATCCCTGGCTTACTCGACTGAGCAACAACAACCTTTCTTCGTCCTTCCTGTGCTCGGACTGCCAATTTTGGTTGTCTTCTGCTTGACTCTCTTCATCCTCATTTGCCTTTGTTCTGCCCCTGCTCCTCTTCGCCGCCTTTTTGCAACTGCTGTTTCACTTCTAGTTCTTGTTCTACTCTCGGCTGTCAGCTACGCAACCCCAACGGTTGTCTCTGCCACTTGTCCCTGGCTCGTTTTTCTGCAAAAACTCGAAACAAAGGCCCCAACAAGCCTCGACCACAGTCCATTGACTCGTCCCTGAGTCAATCTGCCCTTGGTGCTACCTGTCTTGTTGCTGTCGGCACTGTTGATGGTTCAACTGTTGCATCTGCTATAGCTGGCTACCACCTTTAATGGTTTTGCTGAAGCTGCTACTACTTCCTCTTGTGCTGATGCTGCTTCCTGCTGCGCTACTATTGCTTCTTGCTGGCCTTCTTTTCCAAACAAAGGCCCCAACTCTGGCACTGCAACAATTGTCTCCTGGCGGAATCGGGTGTATTCATCGGGGCCTGCTTGCCAAGGTCTGGTAATTGCGTCAGTTTGTTTAAGGAACTCTGCTGCTGTGCTCGAAGTTGGCTGGTCTAGTTGACTGCTCAGTAGGGAACCTCACTGCTCCTCCATTTCATCACAAATTTCTTGCAGAGCATTGACATGATTGTCGACCGATGGGCGGAGGTCCCATATCTTCTTTTTATTCTTCGCTGACTCGTCTTCAATGTGATGAACTCGGGCCTCCAGAGAGGCTACCTCTGATTCGATCTTCTTCCTTTGGTCTTTGTTGTTGGAGTTCTGGATGCCGTTGAGGAGTTGCTGAATTCGCTGTCAGAGCAGGTATACTAGTTGATTTTTCGTGGCTAGACTGACGGATCACTCATGGACTTGGTCCATCAGAATGTACTCCTCATTCAGAGCATCATAAGTAGAAGCTTTCAAGGCGACAACGACGATAAGCTTTTGTTCAATCTCATCAATGTAGGCATTGGACAGATCGAGCAAAGCCTTTCTTGCAGCGTCGAGGCTCTGCTTGAGTTCTCTGTTGGTGGAGATCAACCCGGTGCACACAGCTTGAATGTGGTCGCAACATTCGACCAAAGTGCACGCAGAAAAGTCCTCAGGGGCTTTAGTGACCACATTTGCAGTGGCATGCCAAAGCGTTTGAAACCGCGATGTTATCTGGTCAACCTGTGTCTGCAGTTGTTGATTGCTTTGGCGAAGCTGGTCTCTCTCAGCTATGAGGGTTGTGATTTGCTACTTTTGCTGCTCATGATCTGCAACAAGGTCGTTATGCATTTGATCCGCTTGCTGCGCGGCTTGTTGTATGAACCCAAACAATTGTGCAGACGACCAAGTCTGAAGACTATCTTGCTACATTGTGGATGGGTGCGGAAATTTGCTCTTCAATGGCTAACCACTAGCAACGGACCTATCAGAGTGACCTTGGGGCGAGGTGGCTTGCTGCGAGGGTTCTGCAAACTGGGGCATTGCAGGGATAAAAACTGGGTTTGGGACAACAATAAAACTTAAAGAAAAGGGCGCTCCAAAGGGCTCAAAAGCTATAACCAGTGGTTGCGATGCGACAGGCATTACACTCAATAGTGGGCTCGACCCTAATAGTAGTGATAACATGGATGTGGTGGTGCTTTCTCCACTAGAGAGCGACATGGTAGATTGAATGAACGAGTCGACCTCCATATCTTCGGTGCCTGTCTGTGTTCCGGACGAAATGGGATCAGACAGTGTTGCGGAAGTTGATGCTATATGCGAGGATGGATCTCGCAAGCTAGGCAAAATGGTGGAAGTGGAAGGTGGGATTTCTTCTACAATGGGGGAGGCCGTGATGGTTTGGGGTCCCCCGCCAGTGAGGTCGACTATAGGCACGATTGGATTGAGTTTTTTCTTCTTTGCTACAGCTTGAGGCTTGGTGCTCTTTGGCTGCCTGGGCTTGGGAATTGTCAGCTTGGAGTGCGAATGGGGTCCTATATGCGGGATAACAACAACAAGGGGTGTAGTAACTAGACGGTTTGCTGTGAAAAGCCTTGCAACTCAACAGAATTAGGAACCTCACCTTAAGAGGCAGTTAAGTCCGCAATGGTTTGCTTGAGAGAGCTCATTTGCTTCTTCATTTGGGTGAACATTCGCTGCAAATCTTGCTCTGCCATCCGCTTCCTGGTGTTCAGGCCTCGCTTGCCTTTCAGCAGTTATGCTAACATCCCCTTGAACAAGTATGTGCATCTTCCTTCTCTGATCTTGCATGCAACTCCCGACCATGACTTGAATTTTGCATGGAATGCTTAAGCCGATAGCGTGAATTTCTATGCCCGCATTTTGAAAGTGAGTTGGTGGACGCAATGCGGCCTGAGGAAAGTATTTCTATGAGTGACCTCGAACTAGGTTGATGTTGAATACTCATTGAACAATGCCTTGGGAATCCTTTCAATGACCCTTATCACAACAAGCATCTTAGCATACCACCCGCTGAAAGAAGCTTCATTGATTTCTTTGCTATTTGGGTCCCCTGACGTTTGCCATGGTGTATACCAGAGAGCTAGGGGTTGGTCTTTTGAAATTTGAGCCATGTCTCTACCCTCCGAGGGGCACCACTTCCACATTGCCAGTCATTATTAGATAGCCAAAAATAAAATTGGTGCTCCTTTTGTAGACATCCTCGTAGGCCTCGAATAACTCATTTAGTAGGAAGGCATGCCAATTCAAGTTGGCACCCTCTGCTCAGTGCTCGGCAACTAAAATGGTGTCCAGTGTGCACTCATTTCTTGAAAAGTGATGCATCACCTTCCCTACGATTATGTAACAAGCAAATTTAATATGCTCTTTGTTGATGAGGTCGAACTTTGCTCCCTTCCTGCCCTACTTGGTGTTGTATTTACTATAGTAGTCATTATTACCTTCCTTCTTTGCTCTTTTGGAGTTTGTTTGGTATGCCGTTGAGACTGCATCTCCATTGGCCGATAGACCTGTGAGCCGCTGAATATCATCTACATGAACTGTTGAAGTTTCTAAGTCTACCAATTAGAAACCCTCCACGAACTATACTAATTTATTACTACCTACTTGTTCTGTTACTCAACAAGTTATTTCCAATGTAAACATTGAAAATAAACACTAGTGCTTGCTCAACATATTACAGATCATCAACTGAAGGAAATAGAAACAAGCACACAAAATGACACCTTTATTTTTGGACCAATGTCCTTGGAAAAACCCAATGCGGGAAAACCGGTGTAGCTATCTGAGGGTTTTCTTATTAAGCAATTTCAGAGTACAATCTGGGTGCCAAATCCGGCTTACCCAACAGAGAATACCCTTGGCAGTAGTAACTCTCAGTCTGAGACAAATGTCCCAGCTGAAACCCCGGATAAACCCTTCGACAACTCCTCAGCTCCAATCTGCCCCAAAAACCCTAGCGTCTGCCTTTTGGACTACGTCCGCCTCTCTCTGCCTAGCGCTGGCCCTGCATCACCATGAATGGAACTGCGTCAGCCTTAGGAAGTCCTGCGTCAACCTTCTGGCCCTTTGCGTCAGCAATGATGGCCTCTTTGAAGGACTGCACAGTTCCTGGCTGCCTCTGCGTGGCCCTGTGTGAGCCCTGGCTGGTTCTGCGTCACTCTCTTTGGCTCCTGCGCTGATCTCCTGACACTGTCTTTGCCTCTCTGTCTCTTTGTATTCACTACCCCTCAGCTGCAACTTCGATCACTGATTCTATCTCTCTTAGCAAACCCCGCTCTAGAGAATAGAATGACTGATCATCTGGTGTACTCTCCAAGTGACCCTCAAACCTCCTCTTATACTTTTCTCGTTGACATATCAACGACTGAGATTAAGTCCCTAATCAACAACTAAGATTAGATCTGGCTTGATCCATGTCTTTTGGACCATTCTAACACAATTTTATATTAATCCACATTAATATTTTATTTCCCTAAGTTTAGACTTAGGGACTCCATTAAAAATATTAATTATTTTAATATTTCTCAAACTGTTTAGAATCTGCCCAAACCCTTTCTGGGTATTGGAGACCTCATGTGCCCCAACCTCTCCACCAAATTTTGTGGCTAGAGCACATCCGATGCCACCCAAAATCAACATGAACCTGGTACTCTTTGTCTAGACAGAGCGACCCACCATGCATCCTGCTGATTAAAAGTTTCGTGCATTGCATTGCAGTTAAAGTCGTGCCAAACATGGGCAAGCTTCTCAAATTTATCAATGTTGAACGCTGAATTCCCCTGAATATCACCTTAGCCTTGGTCGCTGTTGTTACATCTTCCTTTGTGATCATCTCTGTATACACTTCCCGATTTAGTGCCGGGAATTGAAAGGAATCTCACAGGTTGTTGTTCACGAGCGTGGCCTTGTCATATTTACCATAGAGATGCTCTATGACGGAAATCCTATCATCCAACACGTTTTCATGAACTAAAATAATTGGCTTTGTCATCTTGCATCGTCGTTGATAGACTTAAATCACTGGAGACTGATAACGAATTCCTGGGCAACAACACTGAGTATCAGACTGCGACTCAAACGACTCTAACACCTGAACTTCAAACTCTAAGAACTTCAACATATCCATGCAAAATAAGTAGACCAACTTCGATATGATGTTTCTGACGAGACTTTCTAACTAATTACTACGACAACTTTCACTTTGCAGACTCTAACGTGTTAATCCGTCATTGGTTGATCTGGGCCTGACGTGGCTGATGAACTTCTAGAAAAGACAAGGTGGAGTGGATGGGTAACAATGTTGGCGTAATGTTAGACGTTTAGGAGTTAATTTTTCCTATAACGAGAAAGATTCTATAGAAATCCGGCCTAACGGTGGCATTATTGCCTAATTATTACGGAAAAGACTTCTAGTACGTGTGACTGACCCCCCCGACCACAATTAGTTGCGGTGTGGTGACATGGAAGCCGCAACTGAACTTGACGTTCCGGGTTTGTTTTATTGAAAATAAACTAACTGACAAATTGATTGACTGAACTGATTGTAAAGCGACTAACTGATTCTACTGCCTTTTCCTAATCCTACCTACAGTTTCTTTATAGAGACCCAATCAATTCTGAATGTGAAACTTTGGTTGGTGGAAGGGTTTCAGGCATGTGCCAGTCACCCAACCTGGTAGCAGTATTCCAGTCAGTTGCGCGAGCTTCACTGCTCCAGATTCCCTGATCTCCGCAACTATGAACGACCCTATTCAGTGCATCTGTAGCTTGCCCGGAAACTTCTGGAACTTGCTGTCATATAACAAAACCTATCACTCGACCGTGAAGGCTGTCTTCTTGATGTGTCTATCATGCCATGCCTTCTATCTTCTTTGCTTGATTGACTGGTGAAAGTCTTCTAGAAACCTGGCCTCATCCAGTTCTAATAGCTCCTCCAATCGCTTCTGTAGTGACACTTCTATCATCCTTGTGGCGTGGGTGATGAAGAAGCTTGGGATTGTGAACTCTGTTGGCACAACAACTTCTCGTCCATATACCAACTGGAATGGCGTTTTCTTGTGTAACCTCTTTACTGTTGTGCGGTGTGCCCATAGCGTGGCCGACACCCTTTCATCCCAATCATTTCGATTTGCCGAACATACCTTTGTTAAGCCCTTTTCAAGTATCTTGTTAAATGCTGCTACTGTTCCATTAGCCTATGGATGATATGGGTTGCTCTTGTGATGTTGGATCAGGAAGTTCTGCAACAGAGAAGCGACCGTTTCTTTAATGTAGTGAGTTTCTTGGTTGCTTGTCAGGCTTCTTGGGAACCCAAACCTTGAGATGACATTTTCAAAAATATTCTTGCAGCTGTGCCTGTTGTATTGTCTTTCACTAGCACTGCCGCAGACCATCTTGTGAGATACTCTGTCGCTGTGATGATGTACCTGGCCTGAGTGTGTCGTGCCAACTGATTGATCGGATCGACGAAATCAATTGCCCACTTTTCAAATATCTGCAAGGCGCATACCGGCTGTAGTGGGGGATCATCGCAATGTGACGGTTTCCCAACTCTTTAGCATAGATCACATCCTTTAGCGTACTCTTTAACGTCCTTATATACTGTTGGCCACCATAGCCTTGGTTGCAAAACCTTCCGTGCGGTTGCTTTCTCCCCTACGTGGCCGCTCGCAACTTCTAAGTGGCATTCCCATAAGACATATTGATGCTCGTGCTGGAGGACACATCGCCGCAACACCTGATCTAACCCCAACTTGTACAGATGTCCTGCAATAAGCTGATAGTCGGGTGCTCGCATGACCATGTATCTTCTTTGCGTTGTTGTGTACTCCTTCGGGGATTTCCCAATGGCCAGGAATGCTATGGTCTCTTCTAAGTAATCAGGTATCGCTTCCACTTTGAATAAATCGGCGTCGGGCAGCTGGTCATCTAGGGAGCCCCCACTTTCCCCTGATTCCAATCTTGACAAGTGATCAGGCCCAACGTTCAACTGACTTGGTTTGAGAATTACCTCGAATGTAAATTCCTGGAATAATAGCAACCATCTGCAAATTCTCTCTTGTAATACTGTCTTGTTGACTGGGTATTTCAGTGTGAAGAACTTAAATGGGCCCCCAAGCAAGCAGTGCCTAAATTTTTTAAGAGAATACACCGTAGCGAGTGCCTCCCTCTCGGTTGTGTAGTTTTTCTCTGTAGCAGACAACTTTCTACTGGCAAAATAGATGGGATGGTCCAAGCTTCCTTCTCTTAGTTGCGCCAGGACTACTCCTAGAGCAATGTCGAACGCATCGATATGTACATGGAATTGCATATTCCAGTCAGGATATACTAAAATTGGAGCACCTACCAACTTTTCCTTTAGTATGTTCAATGCAGCTTGACAGTCCTCCGAACATGTAAAAGCTTCTGCTTTCCTGAGCAATTTCTCCATTGGGGCAGTGATGGAAGCGTAGTTGTAGATGAATCTGCGGTAGTACCCCGTGTGGCCCAATGTTGACCTTCGCTGCTTCATATTGGCTAGCGGGTCCATGTTAATAATTGCCACAACCTTGGCAGGATCTAAGCAGACCCCATCCTTCCATACAATGTGACCTAAAAGTGTGCCAAATGGAACTGTGAATATACACTTCTTCAGGTTCAAGGATATCTGTAATTGTCGGCATTTACCCTGAGTAGGATGGCATGCTTCTTCAATAGACTGTATACTGTCCAGTCATCCATGTATACCTCCAAGAACCTGTGAATGTAGTCTTTGAATGCAACAATGACAATTCGGGAGAATATTGCAGGTGCGTTCTTAAGGCCAAATGGCATCATGTGGTAAGCATACGATCCCCACTCTGTAGTGAACGTGGTCTTCTTCTTGTCCTCCTCAACTATTCTGACCTGGGTATCCTGAAAACGCATCTGTGAAGGAATATGCTTCATATCCCACAACATTGTCTAGGACCTTATTGTTGAAGGGCCTGGGAATGGGTCGTGCACAAAAGCGTTGTTAAGGCTGCGATAGTCTACACAGGCTCTTATCTCCGTGGCATCCTTCTTGTTTTGTATCAATATCGGGCTAACCCATTCTGCCTTGTCCATCGGGAAAATAAGTCCCGCTTCCAACATTTTGTCTATTTCCTTCTTGACCTTCTCTTTGACCCTTGGATTCAACCTGTATGGTCTATGCTTCACTGGCTTGGCGTTAGGCTTCAGTACAATCTTCATTTCCGTATGTCTCCCTTAATTCCCCTTAATTCTGCAACCGAAGCTGGGAATAAATCCTCATACTCCTATAACAGATCGAAAATTTCTCTTGTCGTGTGCTTATCCCAGTAGTCGCCCATTGATGCCATCTTAGGTTTGTCCTCCGTGCTAGTGTTGTGCTTCTGCAACTTTACTGGGAGCAAGTGTGGAGCCTCTGCTACAAGTCCCTCCTAGATATCCCTCTCGTCTTCAGTCTCATGAAATGTAAGCTGCCTCAACCCTTGTAGTTGTCCTCCTCTGGATCTTCATTAACTTTTCCATAGGTCATGGCTTCTGGGTATCCTGACTCATAAAAGTACTGTAGGATCCTCTCATCGAAGCATCCCTCCCATAACTGGCCTGATGTGAAGAGGATCCTTTTTATAGCATAAGGAGCCTCGGTCAACCGTTGTCACTATCTTTGAACGAGAAACTGCTAGTGAATTGTTCGGTTAGATCCCAATCTCCCGTTTTCCTTCTTACCTCTTCTTGTATGTACCACGCTTGAGGGACTGTGCCTAGGTGTGTATGAGCATGTGTACCCATATTTCTTTTGGAACTTCGTCTTTGTTCCATTTATGTTTGCAACTATCCAGGTGTTGTCAGGGATCTGAGTTCCCCCTGTATTTTGTAATCTCTTGCAAGTTATCCCCCGCATGCTTGAATCTTTCCCTCATGGCCCTCTTGATCCTTTCCCAACCTTAGAGGTGGTTGCAGTGGACCCCCCGCCAGCATGTCGGGGTCGCTTGCATTGCAATGTCTAACAACAGTATTTTATGGCTATCCCTTATAGTGTTGTCAACCTTGTTGAGAAATACAACTACTGAGTCTATGCCATTGAAAGTGGGAAAGTCTATTACCTATGTTCCAATCCAGTTGATACAACATACCGTAGCACAACGTCTGGTGTCAACTTCATATTTGCCTTATGCCAAGCGTCCCACGCAACTTTCGAGCCAACCTCAAAGCTCTGGATACTCATCCAGTTGACTGATCCTTCTCCTGTTGGGTTGATGTAAACTTCTCTTTTACTAGCTGTTAATTGGTAGAGCTGGTTTAACATCCCTGGATCGTCTCTGTCCTCTACCGGTTCTGTGAATCTGGGTCCCTAGTACCATTCCAACGGCTGGATTGTTGAAAATAATACTGAGAGGGGGGTGAATCAGTATTATCTAGTCCTTTTACCAAATCTTCCTTATTTATACTTTGAATTATTTTTGCATATCAGTACCA
>APFE031244718.1:0-32292 GCA_000404065.3 Pinus taeda | reverse complement strand
GAACCTGCGTACCCAAAGATAAACATGTTTTTAAGTGACTTTCTCTCTTTTTGAAGTTTGACATGAAGAGCAGAGGTTTGAGGCTCGACAAGGAGGACAATATGACTATTGATGGAGCCATATTAACTGTAGATAGCCATGGTGACAAATTTCAGTGTAACACAACCCAAGAAAACTGGTCGAAGTTGCAAGAAAAGGACAACACCACGAAGTCGAAGAAGGACACTAGAAAGTGGTGTGAGTTCCATAAGAGCCCCACTCACAATACAAGTGAGTGTCTGACCAAGCAATAGTTGGTGGTCGAGTTGAAGGCTTCAGAATTAGATGCATGTTCTGACCCTAAGTCAGAAGCCGACAAGGGGAATGACAAAGGGAAGAAAATCATTGACGCAGAACCCAACGCCACTATTTCCACCACCAAGATCCAGAAGAATGAGCCTGAAGATCCAGAGGAGGTGGAGTGCCTTTTCCACTCACAAATGTGGGTGAAGGGTTCGCCGCTACAATTCATTATCGACAGTGGCAGCCAAAAGAACCTCATTTCAGCGGAGGTCGTGAAGCGGTTGGGCCTATCGACTACACCACCCGCAGTCGTACAGTATTAGGTGGCTTCACCAAGGACGAGATCTTCGAGTTTGCCAACAGTGCCTCCTTCCCTACAACATCAAACCCTTCACAGATGAGGTATTGTGTGATGTTACACCTTTGGATGTTTGTGATGTATTATTAGGCCAGCCATACTTGTGGAGGCGACATGCTATGTATGAGTCAAGGCCTTGCACTGTTATTATTTCTTTGGGTAATTCATTATATAGGATACTAGAGGTAGCCCCACCTACTACCACCTCTTTGATCGCTGCTAAGAAAGGCATCAAGCTCATCTCACAGGCTAGGAAATTTATTTTCCATCAGGTTCACTCCCAAAGTAAGGGGAAGATCATTGCCACATCCATGACCCCCGCGAAGGGTTCCTCCACACAACAATAACATCAAAGGGATATGGTCATGACAAAACACAGGAAAAACTTCTCGTCACCAACAGGGGTACCACACAAGTTTCAGGTGGGTGACAAAGTTTGGTTACATCTGTAGAAATAACGCCTTACAAAAGCCCATCAGAAGCTTAGACCACTCCGACATGGTCCTTACAACATTACCAAGGCTATGGGAAACAATGCTTTGGAGCACAACATTTCTCCATTCCTTCACTTGCACTGAGTGTTCAATATGGAACTCCCTCTACCATGATTCCCACCATTACTGGACACGTCAAAGATTGCAGAACAACTCTCCAAGGACCAAGTTCAGCAGACGGAGGAACTCAATGCAATGGGGACCATTAATTCCTAAGGGGGGAGGAATGTACCAAGTGGATGTTGGTGTCCACCCACCTATCCCACTTGGACCCCCACATCTGTCTCTTTCAGTTTTCTTAATTATAACACAATTTACTATTTTTAGCAGTTTTTCAGTTCTTGAACCTCAGAAGCCGTTTTTAGGCCGTAAACGATGCTTTTTTGGGAAATATGGGAGCAACATGGGTCCATGGACTGATGTTTCTCTTCCCAAAGTTGTAGTTCTCGGATAGATCTCTGTAACAAGATATTGTGCGTGTCAAATGGAGATCGTATGCCAAAGTTACAACCCTGGGAAGTTGATGTACCAATTTACCCAAATAGGGCCCACAGTTTGGCGTTTCATCTTCTAGGGTTAGGTTTTTGGATGTTTAGGGTTTTCCATTATTTCTCAACAATAAATAGGCCTTCGAGCCTCATTGTAATACAGTTCAGTGGCATGTAGCCGCCACATCTCTTCTCAAAGATAAAGCTACCATCGCCCTAGCTGGTTTATTTCCATTTCTGTTTGTAGGCAAATTTCAATATTTTACATTAATGAAATGAAGTTTTATTTTCATTGCATCTCTGTATTTATGGTTATTTCTGTAATTTTTTGCGTTCCTGTTTAAATCTAGATCAATGGTTGTAATCTCTTATTGATTCAATATATATGTAACTATCGATTGGTTTCCTACATAATGTGTCATCTCATATGTTTATGACTTAATGCTTCTTCACTTGTTAAGTAGATTGAATTACAATTTTTCTATTATCACGGTTGTTTTTTTCTATTGTTTACTTGTTTCAGGTGTTCGAAGAAGGAAATGGGAGATAGCTGGAGCGAGCAAGCAAGGTCATCACCAAAAGGGATAAGCATACTAAGAGTCCAAGCTTATGAGAGAGAGAGAATAATGAGAGAGCTCCAACACTGAACTAACAAAAGGTTACATTGGGAGAAGCTTGCTCACTGATCCTCAAAATCCTTTTTATGAACGAGGCCTCCAATTTCTTCATTTTTTTTATTATTTTCCTTCATTTCCTCCTCACATGCAACTTGTGACCTTTCACCTCCTTTTTCTCCTAATTTACATTATTTTAATAAATAATTGTGCCAAAAATTCCATTTTACCTTTCCAAAGCCTTAGCCATTGCCTTTTCCAATTTCCTTAGCCATACATAACCAAATGAACACCCCCTATGATGTCTTGCCCAACATTCATCTTGGAATAAGTGTCCCATCAACCGTGGTTATTGCTTTTAAATTTTATTACATGGAATTTTCACTAGGGTTGTTACACCAAAAACCCAAAGACACATAATCACACAGTTATTAGCTTAGCTCGATCCAACATTATTTCATTTCAGTTTCGTTTCCTTAAATTTAAAACAACTTTCTTCTATTTTTTGGGTCCTAAACTCCTGAGGTCATTTTGAGGGCCTATATGACATTTTCAAGGAAAACAGAGAGACCAGAAAAGAACTAGAATTTGTCTCACAATTCTTTTTTTCTGGCCTCCTCATGGAGATCTTCGAAACGGGGTATTATGGTGGCCAAACATAGATCGTATGCCAATGTTACAACCTCGGGAAGTTGGCAGTCCAAATTGTTCATTTATACAAACACTTTGTGACTATGGTACCTGTAGGTCATGAATGCATAGTTTGTTCACTACTTTCATTAATTCATTAGATACTCATCAAGAACTCTTGCTACCTTCTTTCACTAGTTGTAATAAAACACAAATTAACACATCCATTCATATAAATCAACCATGAGCCATCAAACCATGAATTAGATCTAGATCAAGAGCACATAACAACATAAGAGATATACCATACATGTGACCAACATTTAACCATAATGAAGCCATGAAAAACTAGTCATATAAACTATAGTAGATCAACACTTATGTTCATTGATCATAAACAAAAAATAGCATATATTAACATATGCAGAGTACTAACAAAGTCAAGGACTTCCACGCACCACCCGACCATATATTGGGCTAAACCAAATATCTATTTCATCCAATCACCCCCGCACCATATTCCAAGCATGAATGTGGAATCACATGGAATAAACCAAAACATAACCAAAAGGGAATCCAAAAGTTAAACTGCCTCCACCTTCAAGCCACAAATATCTAACCTAAATTGGTCCATAGATCACCAAAACCAATACAAGCTTGGATGCCTTAGGATTTCTTCACCATACCTAGAGGAATTTTTTCGTCTCCACCCACGTATCAAGAGCTTCCTGGAGAAAATGGCCATATCCACCCTCAGCCCTTGATATTTTCTTGAGACCACCTCAACCGGATCCAAATCCACCAACAATCCAAACCTCAAACAAAATGAAACCCACTATTCCATGGCTATCCAGGAAATAGAAAATACAAGGTTGTGTTACACAATATTTTGTCACACTTCCTGTCTCGTATCCTGAAGTGTCAAAAAGACGAAATTTGTCAGTGTATTCACCATGAAACATATACATAATCATACTTGAATAAAAGAAGAAAAACTTGCCTTTAAACATTTCTGATGAAACTTGTCAAAAAACCTTGTTTTCTGGATCAGTGCGCTCTGCATCACTGGTGATTCGTGCTAGTAACTTGTTGCATTGTACTAACCTAGTGCTGCCAACACTAATTTTATAAGGAAAACCTACACTGAACCTCTTTAGATAGTTTTTCCTAAAGTGGCGGAGAAGCTTCTCTTAGAAGAAGTCTCGAGAACGACGACTTGGTTACAAGCGAATAAGGATTAGAGCGAGATCTCCCATTCTTGGTCCTTGATCCTACTTTCATGGATATTTCCCTTGAGTTGTGGAACCTATCCCTCCTTTTATGGATACTTAAATCCCTCTCCTTCCATATAAATGAGATCCCTACTATCCATAACTGGTTGGCTATTGCTTGGTTTCCCTCCTATGCTAAAATTATGCCTAAATGTTGCCCATTTTTCTAGTAAGAGAAAGGAGTGCTTGAAGGTCTTGGCTAGGACTTGGAAACTCATCCAAAGGAGGCTTCCAACATCAAGGCTTAATTCGTTGTATGCTTCCCTTATTTTCTATTAATAATACATTATGTGTTTACTTTCCATAAGTGTGTAAATCATTACTCATTTAGTATGATACTCCTTGATCTTTCATATAGTTTATGTTAGAATGAATTATGTTATGTATGATTTTGTCAGTCCTGTTTAATCTTCCTTGAAGGTATTCATCCACAACAATGTATAAAAGATTGAACTTGTGATCCAAATTTAAACAAGAACACAACAAATTACATATATAACCATAAGTACAAGGATGCATTAGAAATAACACTTCATTTCATTAATATCAAACACTGAAATATGCTTACAAATAGAATGGAAATAAGACTAGCTCGGGCGATGGTAGCTTATCTCTGAGAAGAGATGTGGTCGCTACATGCTTATGAATTACGTTACAATGAGGCTAAAGGGCCTTTTTATTATTGAACAATAAGAGAAAAACCTAAACAACCAAAACCCTAACCCGAGGAGATGTAACACCAAGAGTTTATGGGCCCCGTTGGGGTGAGTTGGACATCCAACTTCCCAAGGTCGTGAGTTGGTCATATTATCTCTGTTTGACGCACATGATAACCCGTTGGAAAGATCTCTCCAAGGACTACAATGGAAAATATGATTTTAGACAAAAAATACCTAACCCTAGGAGATGAAGCACCAAAAATATGGGCCCCGTTTTGGTAAATTGGTACATCAACTTCACGAGGTCGTAACTTTGGCATACAATCTCCGCTTGACGCGCACAATACCTCGTTAGAAATATTTATCTGAGGAATACAACTTTTGAATGAACAAAATTGGTCCATAACCCAAGTTGGTCAAGTTTTCCCCCAAAAAAACGTCGTTTAGGGCCTCAAAACAACTCCGGAAGTTTAGGACCCAAAAAACTGCTAAAAATAGTAAATTGTGCTACAATTAAGAAAACTGAAAAAATGAAAGAAACAATGGTGGGGATCCAAGTGGAATTGGCAGGTGGCCACCAATATCCACCTGGATCATTCCTCTCCCCTTAGGAAGCAATGGTCCCCATTGCGTTGAGTTCCTCCTTGAGATGAGGAAACTTCTACTGAACTTGGTCCTTGGTGAGCCACTTTCCTTGGTGAAGGAGTTGACCTGCTTTGACAACTCAATACAGTTGGATATTTTTCTGGCGAGTGTTCTTGATCTGCATGTCTAAGATCCGATCAGTTGTGGCTTGCTCCAAGCAATCTGGATTTAACTTTGTAGGTGTGAGTTGTTCTGTAATGTTTGATGTGTCCAACAATGGTAGGAAGTATGGTCAAAGGCGGTCCACATTGAACATTAGGTGCAAGCCAAGGAATGGGGGAATGTTGAGCTCAAATGTATTATCGCCCACAACCTTAATAATGGTTTGAGGACCATATCAGAGTGGTCTGAGTTTACAATTGGCTTCGGTAAGGCGTTCCTTCTACAAATGCAACTAGACTTTGTCGCCCACCCAAAACTTGTGTGGCACTCGATGTTGATCATGTCAATGCTTGCACTTGGAATTTGATTTCTCTATAATGTCATGGACCTATTGGTGGATAGTTTGGATGTGCTCAATGAAACTGTTTGCCTTATCGACTTCTTACTAGACATGAGTAGAATCTACTTGAGTAGCTGCAAATGGTATGACCACACCAATGGGACATAGTGGCTGGAATCCCAAGCCCACCTGAAAATGGTTGTGGCCAGTCGAGCTGTGGAGAGCCTGATTATAGTTGTGATGGAAATAGGGAAGGCTCTCATCCCATGTGCATGGATGCTTTGAGTTTTACAAGCACAAAATGTGTACAATCATCGTGTTGATGATCTCTGCCTGGCCATTAGTTTGGGGGTGGAAAGCTGTGGACTTAGTGAGCTTGGTGTCCAACATCCACCAGAGACTAGACCAAAATGTACTGAGGAACTTGCTGTCCTGATATGAAATGATAAACTGTGGGATCCCAAATTGTACCCACACTTGTTCAAAGAAGAGTTTAGCAGTGGCTTCTGCTGTGATATTCTTCTTGCAGGCCACCAGAATGCCCATATTCGAGAATCTGTTGATGACCACAAAAGCATACTCGTTGCCATGCTTAGTAGAACCATGTAATCCATGGAGATGGATTCCCAAGGTCGACTAGGGGTAGGTAGCGAATTATAGAGGCCTTGCTTCTTGATGGTCGGTTTGGCAATGATGCAGGCAGTGCAGGATCTGATGTACTTCCCAACATCCTATCGAAGATTTGGCCAGTAGAAATAATTTTGTAGTATTTCCACTATTTTCTCGACCCAAAAATGCTCAATGGCCTGATTGTAGTGTGCTTCCCAAATCATCTTGGCTCGCTCCCTTGAAGCAACACAATGATGTCCCAGGTGGCATAGTAGGGCATCCTGGAGGTTAAAATATGGAACTTGATGACCCTCTAAAAGAATCTGGTATGTGTGGCTGAACTCTGGGTTGCTTTTGTAGAGAAGTGGCCAATCAGAAGTCTTGTGCCCACAAGAGTTGAGCACGGTGGTTAACGCCATGATCGGTGGTTGGTTGAGGCATTCTGCAACATTATTGGTGCTACCCTTCTTATACTTGATATTCAAATGGAACTGTCATAGGTATGTGGACCACATTTGATGACGATCATTATGCAACTTCCCTTGCATCTGTATGAACTGTAGGGATCAGTGGTCTATGTGGATGATTGTTTCCTTCCCCAAAATGTAATGCTTCCATTTTCGATAAGCCTACACAATGGAATACATCTCTTTTTCATAAGTGGGATACTTTCAGACTGTGTCTAAAAGTGTCTCACTATGATATGCCATTGGATGCCCTTGTTGAGTAAGGACTACCCCAATAGCATAGTTAGAGGCATCTGTCTTGATCTCAAATGGTCATTTCAAGTCTAGTAAAGTGAGCACGGGTGTAGATTAGAGATGATGTTTCAACTCTGCGAATGCCTTCTGTTGTGATTCAGACCAAAAGAATTTTTCTTTCGCTCCTCCTTTGGTGGCTTGACTCAAGGGCCAAGTGATATGAGAGAATCCCAACATGAACCTTTGTAGAAATTAGCAAGACCCAGAAAGCTACGGAGCTCTATGAGAGTGGTTGGGTCTGAGCCAAATGACTTGGATCTTGGCTAGATCCACATGCACCCCTCATTCATCAATAATGTATCCCAAATACTGAACCAGGGTCATGCCAAAAGTGCATTTCTCCAAATTAGCACACAACTTGTGTTGCCGCAGTGTTTGGAGAACCTATCGAATGTGGTGGAGGTGCTCTTCGAAATTCTAGATGAATATCCGGATGTGATCCAAGTATACCACTACACATGAGTTGGTGAATGGCTGCAAGATGTCATCCATCAGTCTCATGAAGGTTGCAGGAGCATTCGTCAACCCAAAAGGCATAACCAACCATTCGAAAAGGCCTCCTTAGCTTTAAAGGCAGTCTTCCAGCACAATAACAGTAACAATAACAACACAAGGCCTTGATTCATACACAACATGTTACTTCCATAAGTACGGTTGGCCTAATAATACACCACAACCATCAAGGGGAGCAACATCACATAATACCTCATCTTTGATGTTGTATGGAAGGTGACACTGCTAGCTCCCGCGAAGATCCCATCCTTGGTGAAGCCACCTAATGGTGTACGGTTGTGAATGTGTTGTGGTCAGTAAGCCCAACCGCTTCACAACCTCTACCGAAATGAGGTTCTTTTGTCTCTCGCTGTTGACAATGAACTGTAGTGGGGAACCTTTTACCCAAATTTGGGAGTAGAAGAGGCACTCCTCCTCCTCTGGATCTTGGTAGCCACCCACCAATTCCACTTAGACCCCCACCATTGTTTCTTTTAGTTTTTTAGTTTCCTTAATTGTAGCACAGTTTACTATTTTTAGCAGTTTTTCGGGTCCTAAACTTCCGGAGCCATTTTGAGGCCCTAAACGACATTTTGTTGGCAATCTACTGCCAAAGATTATTTGTCAAAAATCATCTTTTTTGTCATATTCCTTGGAGAGATCTTTCCAACTGGTTATCATGCACGTCAAATGGAGATAATATGACCAAGTTGTGACCCCAAGAAGTTGGTTGTTGAACTCACCCCAACGGGGCCCATAAAATCTTAGTGTCACATATCCTTGGGGTTAGGGTTTTGGTTGTTTAGGATTTTCTCTTATTGTTCAATAATAAAAAGACCCTTGAGCCTTATTGTAACGCAATTCAGAGGCATGTAGCTGCCACATCTCTTCTTAGAGATAAGCTACCATCACTCGAGCTAGTCTTATTTTCATTATGTATGTAAGCATATTTCAATATTTGATATTAATGAAATGAAGTGTTATTTCTACTACATCCTTGTATTTATGGTTATATCTGTAATTTGTTGCATTCCTATTTAAAATTTTTCTTGATCTTGACCGCATATCAGTATGTCGTGCCAAGCAAGGAGATGTCTAGGAATTCCATCTCGTTCGGGATGTACCTGTGCAGGCAGTCGAGTTACTTGAGAACCAAATGCTTCTTAGAATCCTTGATATCCAACTTTGTGCAAAGGGTATGAAAAACATTGGTAAACTTTGGCAGATCTTGGTCCCTTCCCTATTGCAACGTTGTCCACTTTGTATATTTATCCTCATAGCTCCTGACAGCGTAGTACTGCTGCTTGATGGCATCCCAAACGAGTTCCAAGTGGGTGCGGCTGAAAACAATGAGTTTGTACTTTCATCCTTCTGCTCACAGTAGGTTTCCCACTAGTCCTTGATGTGGGGGGCTTCTTTGAGAAGTGCAAAGGTGATCTTTTCCCGGCTGGAAAAATCATGAACGGAAAAATATCCTTCTAGTAGATTTAACCATTTATCTACATCGTCTGCATCTATCTACCATGAAATATGGGAATGTCAAAGTTAACTTGTACCTTAAAGGGTGTGACGCTTCCAGAGTAGCTGTCGGAAGTAGATGAGTCGCCCTTGGGTAGTGCTGAAGGATCTGGAAAAGTTGTCCATCGTCGCGTTCCTCTGTCACTCGAGGGCTTCCTCGAGCAAGATTTCAATAGGATCTCCAACCCCCTCATCTTTCTTTTCATCCGCCATAGGAAGCTATCAGGATTTGCAAGGATGGTCTTGCAAAGGTTCGACCAGTTCAAGCGCTAACTCCTTATATCCCGACCTCGTTGGGGACATGCAAAGAAAAACAGAGAAAGAGAAGACCGCTCTGATACCATTGATCTAGATTTAAACAGGAACACAACAAGTTACAGAGATTACCATAAATACAAGGATGCAGTAGAAATAACACTTCATTTCATTAATATCAAATACTGAAATATGCTTACAAACAGAATGGAAATAAGACTAGCTCGGGTGATGGTAGATTATCTATGAGAAGATATGTGGTGGCTACATGCCTCTGAACTACGTTGAAATGAGGCTCAAGGTCCTTTTTATTATTGAATAATAAGAGCAAACCCTAAACAAAAAAAACCCTAACCTGAGGAGATGTAACACCAAGAGTTTATGGGCCCCATTGGGGTGAGTTGGACAACCAACTTCTCGGGGTCGCGACTTGGTCATATTATCTCTGTTTGACACACATGATAACCCATTGGAAAAATATCTTCGAGGACTATGACAAAAAAGGTGATTTTAGGCAAAAAATCGATGGCAGTAGATTGCCAAAAAAATGTTGTTTAGGGCCTCAAAACAGCTCCGGAAGTTTAGGACCCGAAAAACTACTAAAAATAGTAAACTATGCTATAATTAAGGAAACTGAAAAACTGAAAGAAATAATGGTGGGGTTCCAAATGGAATTGGTGAGAGGCCACCAATATCCACCTGGATCAACTTGGAAGTGAGAAGATAAATGACAACATCAATGGGCGTTAGCATCAGAATGAGGTAGGTCATTTTCCATCCTTTGTATTTTTTGATATAAACTAGGAAAATTTGCATATATTTGTCTAGTTTGCTGCTAGATCCTCTCATAGGACTAGAGCGGTCATTTATTTCCAAAAAAAGGATCACATGCACAACAAAATGGTGACTCCGTTGGGGAGCTTATAGCCCTTCAAACCTCCTTTTTTATGATTGGTATTTTTTATTAGTTTAGCAAACCTCCTAGTGATTTGTGTCTTAGGGTCATTATGGGTCTGCATTTTGAGTAGTATGTTCTTTAGATTGTCAATTTTGGATATCTCTTTGAATTCTTTTTCATTTTCATAAGTCTTTCTCTCTCAGCACGCTTTTTCTCAGAAATAGTTGCGTTGTTAGCGCTGATTTTTCTCATTATAGTCGCATTGAAGACCTTGTCAGCACAGGTTTTGACCATAAAAGTATCGTTGATCCACTTATCAACGCGTATTTTGACCGTAAAAGCTTCGTTGATCCAAAAAATGATATTTTTTTAGGCTTTTTATTAGATAGGTCTAGTGTGCCTTGATCTCTGAAGTGTTCTCCTACTCTATGTGGATAGGATTTTCCATTATTTTTGTTGATTTCTTATTGGTTTGCAAAAGTCCATCCCATTGTTTGAAGAAGTGAAAGTGAATTTTGGTTGAGGCTTTATTTATTTGGGTTAGTTGAATTTACTTTTTTCTACTTGTATGTGTGGAAGGAATATTGATTTGCTGTTGGTTAAATCATTATTGGTTCTTTTGGAAACCATAAAAAGAAATCGCATTTGCATTTTCTTAACTTTCATCTCAAAGTTTACTTTTTGAATTGCATTAGATTACATTGTGTTGAAAATCCATTTTTTGAGATTATCATTGCGAATAGATTACATTGCTTAGTGTTTAAAGATGAAAAGTGCATTCTTTTTCATTAAAAGAAAAGTAAAAAAAAAATCGTTTTACTTTTGGTAGGTGCATTGGAATAGTGAAACAAAAAATTCTAGTTAGGAAGCTTTGTTTGTTGCATACTTGATTATTGCATCAATGTTTTCTCTTCTTCCCTACACTAGATAGCTTTCATCTAAATGAAAAGAATATTTTTTCATATTAATTGCATCGTAGGTATGTCCAGGTGACATCGATATTTGAGCCTTAAAATTGAAACTTAATTCAAGATCAATGTTAAAAATTCACCTTAATTAACCTAAGGAGAATTTGGAACATTAACGAAAACATTTAGAGGTTTAGGCTAGAGATGTGTTCTGACATCGTTAAATGTAGGAGCTATCATTATTTTCCAACCTTGTTTTCCAGGGGTGAAATATCGTTCCACATACGGAAATGTATAGGATCGTTCTCTAGTACTTTCAGGTATATTGGAGGTACTCCACGCATGATAAGTATAAAGGAATGCTCTCATCGAATGATTACACATTAGACATCACTACTACAGACTACACTGCCACGTACCGTCACATATATATTTGGAGTCCCCTATAGGTTTCTATTCATCCATAGGTAACCGATTTTGTTGCCTTGTATACCATGATACACCGAAGACAACATTGAGGGAGATTTCTTACCATAAATTAAGTCCTTGGTTCGCCAAGGTGTATATTGCAGTTCACGGTTGCTTGGTAAACTTTTATGCCTAGTTACCTCTTTTTGGTTTATTTTTGTTAAGTTATAAAATCAATTAATTGATTATGAAAAAACATCCTTCCTATGGAAATACTCCTTAGTAGATCTTAGGTTGAGACTAATAGCAACATTTCTTGAGTCCACCAATCAAGGAAACTCCCCTGATGGGAATCCTGGTCATTTTCCTTCTTTTGGAAATGTTGGTTCTCCTTATATGGAAACATTGTCCCTTCTTAGGTTTACCATCGGTTTGCCAATTTGGTTATTTTTGACCCCTATGGTTCTGAATGTCCAAACTGCTCCTTAACCAAGATATCCTCCACCTAAAAAATATCAACTTCCAGTTGATCATGAAGTTAACTCTTTGCCTTCTTCACCTGTTCGGTCTTCTTCCTCTTCTTCCTCTTAATCTGGTGAAATCCACCTTTCAGTAACCAGGTGGATAAGAAGAATAAGAAAAGGAATATTAAGAAGAAGCCATTGCTATAGATATAACATATGTTGAAAAATATTCCAATCAACCCCGTAAACTGAAATTCCCTTGCAAGATTTGTAAGGGTGACCACCTTCTTCGAGATTGTCTTGGTATTCCCAGGGTATTAGAAGTGTGGTCCACATGTTCACATCGACCTTCGTCATCAGCCTCTAGAGATCATGCTAGTGATAAACCTTCAACTAGTGACAATAAAGCCCATGGGAAAAAGGGAAAGGTCAAATTTCCCTGTAGGTTATGTGAAGGGAATCATCCTATTCACCTTTGTCCTTATATGGATGAAGATTCTAAAGTGTTGGATAACCTTACCACTTCTCAACCTTGTCTTCCGACTCGTTATTAAAATCTTTCCCTTGACCCTCCACTAGTCAACCAAGTGATTGATCAGAGTTCATATCTAGCCAATCCTACTCTCTTTGAAAGTGAATCCAGTGAGTCTGTTCCCGACCAACCATTTGTCAAGAAAATGGTTGGCTTGATTCTGTTTTCAGTTGATCATATCCATCCTGTAGAGAGTGAATTTAATACTGCCTAGGTTTTCATTATTTCTTCAGATTCTAAAGAATTAGGGGGAAATCCTCATGTTCCCATGTACAGGGGGACGGTCCTCCTATTGCTACGATACATGGGTGAAATCCTCCCATTTCCATAACACAAAAGGGCATTTTTCCCATTCCGATGGCACCCTCTCCAAGTAGTCTAGTCACTTTCTTTGAATGGAGTTGACTTGTAAGATATCGTCTTCCTTCTTATGTGCCTTTTCCATTCACCATACAAGCTTACAATATACTTGTATTTGGAAAAATCATATATGAAGGCACATCTGTTAGTATTCTATCTTAAACTACTTGGCAAGCTTTATATTCTCCACAACATGTACCCATTACCCAAAATATGTTGGCTTTTAATAGAGGAACTAGTCAACCCTTAGGGATTCTTATTATGTTGCCTATTAATTTGGGAGGAAAAATCATATATATTGACGTGATGGTTGTCCAAGGCCCTTTAGATTTTTATTTACTCCTTGGTTGTGACTATGTTTATGTCATGGGATCTCTTCTCTCTTCTCTCTTTCATGTCATATGTTTCCTGCATGAAGGAAGAATTATGGCCATTAATCAAATTTCAATTGTTGGTCCTAATTTGACTCCCAATCAACCATATTCCCTAAATGGTCCTTGTATGCAAGTGGTATCACCCCTGCCATGGGTTAATTATGTGGCCATCTATTTTGTGACTGCATCTACTGATGATCTAGTCAGTGATATAGTGCATCATGTACTGGGGGAATTGGAGCTTGATATTTCCATTAGATCCCTTGACATGTATCCCTTTTAGAGAATTGTTATTCCATCTTATGAGAACCTCTTGGAAGCTATGACCTCTTATAGGTCGTAGTCAAGGTCATGAGGATAGTTCTTTTACTATGTCAAGCTCATTAAAAAATGAAATAGGTCCCTGGAGCAGAGTTCCTTTACTTAAGTCAAGCTCCTTAAAAAATGAAACAAGGTGCATGGGCAAAGTTCCTTTATTGTGTCAAGCTCATTAAAAAATTAAACAAGGTATGGAGCACAATTATTTACTTGTGTCAAGCTCCCTAAAAAATGAAACAAGGTGCTAGAGCACAATTCCTTTTCTTGTGTCAATCTCCTTAAAAAATGAATCAAGGTTCTTAGAGCATGGTTCTATTCTTCTGTCAATCTCATTAAAAAATTAAGCAAGGTGTCATGAGCATGGTTCTTTTCCTATGTCAAGATCATTAAAAAATGAAACGAATCCCCTTCCAACTCGAGTCTTTGATTAGATCTCGTAAATTCTCAATTGAGTCTTTCACTTGGTCTCATAAGTGAACCTTCATTCCATCCACCTGTTAATCACCAGTAGTCTACTTAGGTGAGTGAAATAAAGCTTTGGGGGCATATACCTTGAATTGATTCATTATGATGGGAGCATGCAAACCGATCTCAAGCATAATTTTTCTTTGTTTCAAGCTTGTGTAAAAATGAAACTAATCTCAAGCCATTTCAAGCTTGTGTAAAAATGAAACCAAATCCAAGAATCATTTTTTCTCATTTTTCAATCTTGTGAAAAAATGAAACCATCTTCAAGTATCCCCAAGAATAGTTTCCCATGTTTCAAGCTTGTGTAAAAATGAAACCATTCCCTCTTTACCTCTCATGATTGCCATTTTTATCATCTTGTTTTTGCTAGATGAGCCTTGGTTTTTTCACTTGTCTTTTTGAACTCGTAAAAGTTAATGAAATGATTTCTACTCAGTACAAGTTTAACCCTTTTCCGGACTGAGATAGGCTAATTACGAAAAAGGAATACCTTAGTCACATGTGGCTAAGAGGTTCTCTTGAGTATCATTTTCAACCTTTTCAGACTTAAGAGATTATCTACGAAAAGGGACCTCTGGAGTTTCCTTCTTGCCTCTTTTTAAAACTCTCTAAATATGAAAAATATGTTGAGTTACCCCCTCGTCAGACTCATAAACTGAAATGAAGAAAGGCTTGTCAGTATGACGAGAGAAAGCTACTCCTCCCTAAGGCTTGTTAAAAATACTAGGATGGATTCATTAGAAGGATGACCTTATATGACTAGCATATGCTATCCTCTTCAAGATTGATATTAAAAATAATGAGGTACTCACTAGAAATAGAGGGGAAAAATGGAAGTAAACATGTCATGTATTTTGTATAAAGGCAAAATGTCGCTCTTGAATGTGGCAGTTATTTGTAGCTCGTGTTGCGTTTCGATTTTCATCAATTCATTACTTTCCTTCTTGGGTTTTGGGAATATGTTTTCTTCTCATCTCATTATATCCTATTGTCACCATGACCTTTGATCCTATGTTGAGTCAAACGCTACCAAATTCAGGAGTCATGTTGTCAATATGTTCAAGAGAAGTCCCATCTGCAATTCAAACCACTTGTACCTTGTTTGAATTTTTTGCAACAATCCTAAATCACTCTTACCAACTCTGTTAAATCCTATGTTTCGTGTCAATGATGTGGGAAACATTATGGCCCTACTTCGATAGATCACTTCCTGTTGATTTCAACTCATTATCCAGGAAGATGGCCTAGAAATTCCCTTTCAATACCTTGGAGCTTGTATGCCTCAATGGCAGGTTCTTCGCATTCGACAATATGTTCACATCATTGGCCTTCGATCGAATGATTCTACGAGTGTTCAGCTTCAACTTCATTGATCACACTTGTGGATTGTGTTGTTATACCTTGAGATCCATCATCATTATTGGTGGTTTCTCTCGTGCTTGTTAACGGTTCACATCATTGAATGATAATCATGTGTTCTCTACCATGTTCGACGTCAACACGTCTATTCACATGGTGGGATTCATACTTTGGTTGGATCGAGATAGAGATGAAGACCTTGGGTTTCATATGATAAATCCAAGCTACATGGATTTATTAGATATTCATGATTGTACACATGATCATTTCTATTTGGATGGTTGCGTCCATACCGTGCATCCATACACATGATCCTTTCCATTTGGATGGTTGCATCCATGTTGTGGATCTATACACATAATCCATTCTATTCAGATGGCTACGTCCATACCATGGATTCATGTATTGTTAGATTCCTACTCAAAGATGTATTATTAGGCATATTTACATCATATATGTAAGATATCTTGTATCATGCTTTATTTTCAAGTCCCCTAACAACGTTTCTTCGAGACCTTGCCTTGACATGTAAAACACTTCAACCATCACTTCCCATTCTGCCTTCATGCTTTAGGTGGCATTGATGAGCCTCATAAATGGGTAATTATATGGGCTCGTTTTACCTCCTAACCTAGTCAAATCAACCATTCTCTTAGCTTATTGTATGATTTTATGATTATATTTATGCTTATAGGGTGATTTGAGTTAGTTATTATGCCATGTGGTCTAACATGTATTTAATGCAGATTATTGATGGATTTCGAGGTCAAAGTCAAGGATCTAGTGGCCAAACTACAGAAATAAATCAAAGTAGATAGAGGAGAGGAATTATAGGAGGGAATCCCCTTCATTTATTGCTCCTCACTTTGAATTCCCCTTCATTCATCTCGGAGTACAAGCAGTTGAATCATGCACTAGAAGGCAACCGAGCAAGTGGAAGATGATTGAAAGTTATCTCGAGTTTTGGGAGCCAAGCCTCCCTAATTTTAAGGAAGTTATTGGTAGTTTCAGATGTATAAGTAAAGAAGCCTAGGGCCTCACTAGGGTCGACTTTTTGCTTATGTAAACTCTGCTCAAATTTCGAGCTCACTATTTTATGACAGTTTTATGTAATCTTGCTATTTTTTGAATGAAGATGGAATCCTTTTTGAGCTAGTACTGAGTTACCTCAGAGGGCTGAAGCTCTTGGGTTAGGGCCCAATCCAAGTAGCCAAGCTCCTATTTACTTGTATTTGTATGCTTTACTTCGGTTTGTAGATTAGTTTGCTGTTAGATGTATTTCTCTTATGGTTAAGAATATGTTGCTTTTGGTGATTTAGTAGTTTGCTTCCATTTGTGCTTTCTGTAGTAGGTTAAGAAGTGATCAAAGAAGATTCAAAAGGCTATAAATAGTGCCTTGGCCTCTCTTCCTCCCTCTGGGACCATGATTTGAGGCAAAGACTCTCTTGTTACCCCAAAAACACAAATGTTCCTCATTCCTAGGACTTCTAGTGTTTGCACCTCTCTAGTAGGTTGATAGTCCAGTTTTGCTTTGCTTTGGATCTTCGGTATCACGTTCACTTCCTTATTTAGAATATTCCTTTTTCATTCTTTCCTTTCTTACAACATTTCCCAGCATTTCCTTCTATGCATCATAGTTTAGGCCATCTTAATGCAAAACTATGTTTTTCCTAGAATGCACTCATTTCATTGGTTGCTTGATTTCCTTGGTTGACTGTCAGTTTCTATGTAGCAGATCTCTTCCAAAAGTAAGCTAGTTTACCAAAAATCATACCCTCCATCTGAGCATGCCCTATAGGTCTCCCAAACCTCACCTCAATTCTGCCCTAGTCTCCTTCATTTTTCATAGAACTTCTTCCTCTCTCCTTGAGCAAACTCAATCATCTTTCTCTCTCTTGGTGATGCATGGTAGACTTTAGGCACTCTAATACCTCATTCCAACCTTCATACACCTTTTCCACCCACTCTCACTCCCTTAAAACAATGAAAATTGCTCCCTGCCTCCTCCTGTAGGCCTCCTATGGTTTCCTTGTTTTCCTCCTGTAGTTTCCCTATGTCCTCCTGTAGTTTTTCCTGTAGGCTTTCCTTTGAAAGTCGAGTGTGGGAAAAGCCTACAGAAGGCCACCTAAGACCTCCTAGGACCCATCCACACCATCCTACATCATCCCAAGTTCCAAAACCGCCCTCTAATGCCACCTATTTGCTGCCACATTCACACACAATAAATTAGATGCATGATTCAATTCACATAAAAACACACAAAAATCCAAAAATATGTTTTTTTGTTTATTTGCTTCCAGAAATAGCATGGTTAGATGTTGTTTACTTCCTTGAGTAGGTAATGGCATTTCTTTCATGGTTTTCATGGTGTTTTTGGCAAAAGTAAAATTAGCTTGTTAATTTGGGTTTACAAGGCTTTGCTTTACATTCCAGTCTTTCTCCTTTCTGCAGTTAGAATAGCATCTATACAGTAATCTTTCATTCCTTTCATCATACATAAACCTTCTTCTAAAATCTATAGAAGTTGGCTTGAGCTCCTAGTGATCTTGTGCCGGCTAACCAAGTGACAACTTGCAGTGAGAACTAGTACTTGTGCATATAGCACCGACGCTTCCAAGTTTGTTATGAACTACAGGGTTGATAAAAAGTAAAGTTGGCAGCCCAGGAGTTGCAACATTCTTGTTGCAATACTGGCACTCACCACTTTTTGGCGTTGTTTCCAGGGACACGTTAGAGTATTCTGTGATTACTTCTTTCTTTTATTTCCTATTGCAACATTATGCTAATAGTTTATTTCAACAAGAATAGACTAGTCATTCCTTTTCTTTCAGTTCTACATTTCCTTGCTTTCCTTTTCAATTCTGCAAATTTCCATTCAGCAAGTTTATTTCAGCTAGTTGCAATTTGTTTTGTTCAATCACAATTTTAGTTTCTGCAGGAACTTTCAATGTGGGGAAAAAGAAACAAAAACCAGCCAAAAAGATTTCCTTTCATGCCTTCTAGGAATAGAGATAACTCAGGAATTTTTTTGCCCAACATCCCCACTGCTTCACACAACCAACCTTCTCTCTTCTTTGGTGGCTGCAATCAAGAAGAACCCTTAGGTGAACAACCAAACATATTTGAGGAACCTATAGGGGAAGAAGAAGAAGAAAACATTCCTCCTGAGCCAATGGCTGAAAACAGAAATGCTAGGGGAAATGGAGAGAGAATAGAAGGTACCTTCCCCATTCAAGAGACCAATGGGGACACCAAAATGAAGAATATAAGTCCTTCAGCCCTACCTCACTTCCATGGTCTGACTACAGAAGATCCTGACACCTTCTTGTTCAAGTTTGTTGTCATCTGTCGAACTTATGACTATGCAGAAGATGAGAAATAGTTGAAACTGTTCTCTTCTACTCTCAAGGATGCAACACTGCATTGGTTCATGGGATTACCTAGCAATAGCATCACAACTTGGGTTTAGATGCAACAGGCCTTTAACAACAAGTATCGAGACTATTGTAGGTCAAAAGATAGTAAAGAAGAAATCTTCTGAATGACCATGGGAAGTGATGAGTCCCTGGAAGACTATGAAGAGAGGTTCCAGCTTAGTTATAAAAGGGCCAGGTGTACACTTGACCCTGAGTTTCTGAAGTTGGTCCTACTTAGGGGAATTCGAGAAGACCTTTTAGACACCCTCCATCTATTGGCTGGGGCAAACATCTACCAATTATCCTATGAGGACATAAAGACTATTTTTAGAAACCATTCTAGAGCAGCTAGAAAGAAAGGTAGGGGGAGTCAACCCTTAGCCAGTACCTCTTCTTCCAATTCATCCATTAAAGGTGAAATTGGAAACATGCTAGAAAACTTTAAGAGCGAGATGTTGCAGACTCTTTCCATGCAAATGAATACCTTACATATCAAAAGAAAACAAGAGGAAGTAGAGAGGGCTTTCGCCATTTTTTGCCCTAGATGCACCAGGAGACATCCTATGATGGAATGCCCATTGAACTCTATAGAGGTTTGTTCAGTCTATGAAGACAATCATTTTATAGATAAGTTATCTTCCTTGCTAAGACTTAAACTTGTATAACAAGGGGCCGAAGGAGTCACTGAACAGATCTATTACATAAACCAAAGGAGACCGCATGGACCTAGACCATACTAGCAGGGGATGCAAGGGACATCTTAGGCATACTACAACCCCAAGTCACCTCCATACCTTCTTGGGGCCCTCCTGCTCATCCTTCCTGGTCCACGGCTCCTCCTTGGTATTTCACATCTCAATATCATGCCCAACCAACCACCCATTCATTTCAATCCTATGCTCAACCACAACCTCAGCGGAATGCGTCTCATCAGGGGTGGAGGCCCCAATACAACTCTCTTCCCGCTCTTCTGCCTCCACCACTTGCCCAACCACAACCGTTACCTTCTTCTCCACCAAGGAAACTCCAAATGCCTACCCAACCAAATCCGAACCCGAACAATAGACAGGCTCAGCAAGTGTATAGTGGGGAACCATCATGCCCAACTTATGCTGTGGAGATTCAAGAAATCAACTTGCGATCTGGGGAATTTCTCTTAGATAGCCAGCCTCCACCCAAGGAGGTTGAGGAAGATAAAGAGGAAAGCTAACCTAAAGCAACTCCACCTTTTCCTAAGAGACTATCCATGACAATCCAACCTACCCCAGAAGAGACTGAACTCCTGGGAGAATTGAAACATTTGTGTGTAAAGATACCACTTCTCCAAGCCATAAAAGATGTGCCTATCTACAATAGGTTGATCAAAGAGAAGTGCTTTAGGCATCCAGGAAGGTGCAAGAGAGATTCCCTGACCATCAATGTCATAAGACAACTGTCCGACCTGATGTTGGGGCAGACAATTTGTCCAAAATATCTGGACCCTAGAAGCCCAGTAGTTGATGTCCACATCAATGGAACAATGGTACCACATGCCTTGATTGATCTGGGAGATGCCATTAATGTGATGACAAAGGACACAATGCTCAAACTTAACCTCCAGGGCTCCTTGAGGAAGACCACGAGAGTGCTACAACTAGCAGACCGCTCCACAGTGACCCCTGAGGGGATTGTGGAAGATGTGATGGTCTCCATTTATTCTTGGGAGTACCTTGCTGATTTCTTAGTTCTCCAGCCAAAGGAAAAGCTCACTGGGTATCCTCTCATTCTGGGAAGACCCTGGTTGGCTATAGCCAATGCCTACATCAGTTGTCGAGTTGGGAACATCACCATAAAGAACGGGCACATGTCCAAGCAGTTAACCCTATATCCTCCTGCCCAACCCTTGCTAGAACATGATCTACCTCTATGGTTGGAGGAGGAGGAAGAAGATGAAGTTTATTTTGCACCACTTTGTACAGGAAAAATCACCATGGGGGGAACCGTAGGATGAGGATGATATGATTGAAACTTTGATTCAAAATCCACCTCCCAATGTATCACCATTAGAAGACATAGTAAGAGAAACCCAAAACAACCCCTCAACTGATCTCTATGTGGCTGACTCCACTTCTCTCCATGTTAAAAATATAGAGTTCGACCCAGAAAGAACATTGAAAATCAATCCATCCCTATCTACTTTCTAGGAGAAGGAGCTATGCAGTATATTGAGAAAGCATCTAGATGCTTTCGCTTGGAGTTATAAGGAGATGAAGGGAGTGCACCCTTCAGTATGTACTCATCATATATACATCAAGGAAGATTGCAAGCCAGCCAGGTAGCCTCAAAGGAGGATGAACCCAACACTTAATGATATTGTTAAGGAAGAACTGTAGAAATTGCTTGATGTAGGATTCATCTATCCCATCTTTGACAATGAATGGGTCTCTCCTTTGGTGCTAGTGCAAAAGAAAAAAGGTAAGTGGAGAATCTGTGTCAACTATCGAGAATTGAACAAAGCCACCAAAAAGGACTATTTTCCTTTACCTTTCATAGATAAAGCGTTAAACACCCTGGTAGGGAAAAAGTTTTTCTCTTTCCTAGATGGGTTTAGCGGATACAATCAAATTACAATCAGCCCAAAAGACCAAGATAAGACCGCTTTCACTTGTCCTTGGGGTACCTTTGCATATTGGGCCCTTCCTTTGGTTTGTGCAATTCTCCAACCACTTTCCAAAGAGTGGGATTGAGTATATTTTCTAAACTGGTTCATGATGCAGTAGAAATATACATGGATGATTTTACTCCTTATGGCTCTGACTTTCAAGAAGCTTTATCTAACCTAGGAAAAGTTCTAGATAAGTGTATTGAGATGAACCCGTCCCTCAGTCTGAAAAAATGTGAATTTTTGATGTCTGAAGTGACCGTGGTAATCATGCAATATCTCAACAAGGACTCCAAGTGGACCCCAACAAAATGGCTATCATCCAAAGGGTCCCACCTCCTTAAAAGGTGAGAGATGTCAGAAGCTTCCTAGGATTAGCTGGATATTACAAGAGATTCATTAAAGACTTCAGCAAGATAGCCTCTCCTTTGTTTGGCCTCCTAGGCAAAGATGTTGAGTTCATATGGCCGGAAAACTATCAAGAAGCCCTAGATACCTTGAAGAGAGAGTTAGTGACTGCCCCAATTCTCAGAGGCCCAAACTGGGCCCTACCCTTTCACATTCACACAGATGCCTCGAACAAATCAATAGGAGTAGCCTTAGGACAAATTGATGAAAAGTTAACTTATGCCATATACTTTATAAGCAAAAACTTGTCAAAGGTAGAGTTAAACTATATAGTGACCGAGAAGGAACTCCTAGCTGTTGTGCATTCCTTAAAAAAATTTAGACATTATATCACAGGCTATCAAACCTTTGTGCACACTAATCATGCTACAATTAGATATTTAATGAACAAACTACATGTAAATTCTCACATTATTATATGGTTGTTTTACTACATTAGTTTGATCTGACCATTATTGATGAGCTTGGTAAAGAGAATGTTGTTGCTGACGTTTTGTCTAGAGTAAATTTGCCAGCAGGTGAAGAAGGAATGGTGGTTGACCAAATGCTAGATGAACAACTGTTTTCTATAACAGTACTCTCTCCATGATTTGTTAATATAGCAAACTACTTGGTTTCAGCACAGTTCCCACCACACCTATCCTCAAAAGAGAAGAGCAAGATAGTAAGGAAAATCACCCCATTCGCCTAGATTGGAGGCAATCTCTTCAAACCTGGCCTAGATTAGATCTTGAGAAGGTGTGTCAGGGGGGAGGAAGTCTTTGACATCCTCCTGACCTATCATGACGGGCCTTGTGGAGGTCATTTTGTAGGAAAAATAATCGCCTTCAAGATATTGCAAGCAGGCTACTACTAGCCCACTCTTCATCAAGATGTGAGGAGATACATGAGCCAGTGTGATCGTGTCAGAGGATGGGGGAACCCACTCCAAAGGATGAAATTCCCATGCAACCTCAAGTGACCTTTGAGCCATTTGAGAAGTGGGGCATGGACTTTGTGGGGCCTATCAACCCCCCTTTAAAGCAGAAGCAATGCATCATTATGTGCACTGGCTACTTGACAAAGTGGGCAGAGAAAAAAGCAATAAAAGCGGCAACAAAGGAAAAAGTAGCTGAGTTTTTGAGGGAAAACATATTCTACAAGTTCGGGTATCCGAGAGAGTTTGTCACAGACCAAGGTAGCTAGTTCACTTCCAACCTAATTTTAGACCTACTCACACATCATAAGATCAAGCACAGGACTTCCACCCCTTACCATCCACAAGCCAATGGGCAAGTGGAGGTCACTAACAGAGCATTGGAAAGGATCCTAACCAAGGTAGTGAGCGACAATAGAAAATACTGGGCGGATAGATTAGTTGATGCCACTTGGCCCTACAACACCACATGGAAGACCACCACTGGGTTCACACCTTATGAATTGGTCTATGGGAAGAAGGCTTTGCTGTCAATAGTGTTTGAATTCAATACCCTAAGGATGGCAACTCGGCTGGACCTAGACCTCAGCCATGCACAGAAAGAGATATTACTTCACCTCAATGGATTGGATGAATACAAATTACAAGCCCTTCTCCATAAAGAGGTAGTCTAGCTTCAGAGAAAGATATGGCATGACAAAAATATCAAGCAGAAGAAATTCCAAGAGGGATATTGGGCACTACTCTATGATTCAAGATACAATGATTTCAAAGGAAAGCTGAGGACAAGATGGCTGGGACCCTACATTGTGGAGAAATGAAATGACAATGGTTCAGTTCTGATCAGAACCATTGATGATGTAGCCATCCCCATGCTTGTCAATGGACATCGGATGAAATTCTATAAGAAACCCCTCTCCAAGTGAGATTTTATTAAATATTTGAATAAAATAGTGATGGTAGTGGAGCATGTCTTAGCTTCCACTTCACCCACTCACTGAAGAAAAGAAGAGAAAAAAATAAGGACTCAAGTGAAAACCTCCATGAGGCGCTTGAGTCCCATCATTGGATTGAAACCTCTTTTGAGGTGGCCCAGTGATGTTAAAAAAAAGAAAAAATGAAAATAATAAGATCCCTGGGTGAAAACCTCCCTTGGAGGCGCCTAGGGCAGGCAATTAAGGTGAAAACCTATTTGAAGTGCCATAATTGTTTTCCAAAAAAAAGAGAAGGAAAAAATGAATTTTTATTGCTTTATAGGAGGACTACAGGGAGCAGGAAAAGGTGCCAAGGGGATCCTGACATTCACACCAGCATCCATCTCATCTTCTCCACACCTTCTTCCATAATTTTTGGTATCTCTTTCACCCCACTGTACCTCTTCTTCCAAAACTGTGTTTTCTACAGGAGGCTCCTGTAGGAATTACAGAGAGCCAAAAATGTCTACAGAAGGTAGTTTTAGGGACAAGAAAAGCTTCATGAGCAACCTATAATCCCTCTTACCATCTTCGAACCTCTTTGCCATCATTTCCAAGCCTGCATCACACTCCAAGCATCATTATTATTTTTTCCTTTCCAAGAAAAAACACAGAAAACAATTTTTCAGTTTTGAAAAAAGAACAAAAAATAGAAGGAGGGAAAGGCACCATTAACTGTACCTTAAGCTTACCTACTATCCCTCCATCATGCATATCCACCTCTGGCCCCATTTTCTAGCTCCCAGCACAGGGAAATATCTAAAGTTTCAAGGGGAGTAGCAGCTACAGGAGCTCCTGTAGGAATTCCTGTAGTAGCTGATCCCATAGAAGTCCAGTACCAGCAGTAAGGGACAACAAATCTAAAGGTTGAAAAGGCACATGTAGCTCAGCTCCAACAAAAGAAGAACCTACAAAAACACACAACAACACATTAGCAAGCAGAGATAACATGCACGAAGGAAAATGAAGGCATGCAGCAGAGAAAGCCACAACACCTCACAGTCGATGGCAACAAATACACTTGGATCACAGGTAAGTAACTAAGTCACTCCTCTATCTGCATTTGTATAATTAGGAATCATATGAAGGCAACGATATGGTTGAACTTGAAAAAGGGAAAGGTGGCCAATTAACTTGGCCACTTTCATTTAGTTGACTCCACTTAGCCGAGATATCACCCACACGTGCGCACAGTCAATTAAACAAAAGATGCCAAGGACAGGTAGTGGGAGGAAGAGTAAACTCCGATGCAATAATGAGGGATGCTTATGAGGAGGGGTCATGTTGACCAAGTAGGTGGGGACTAATGGTCCTAATCCAGACAACGTACACCTTGTCAGCTTAGCACACATAACAAAAAATATCCATAAAAGGTGTGAGCACTCCTCCCCATGCATTCTCATCACATTTTATTCAGCTTCTCCTCGTAAATCAGCCACACAATAGTCTTCTTGTGCCCCCACAGCCTCATAACCACCATCCTCCATCGATTTCCTCCATACTTTTGCTCTCAGCATTTTCTACAAGAACACCTATAGGAAATCTACAGGAGGGACAACGAGCTTCTACAAGAGGGGCAGTGTGTTATTTTGAAGGGAGGAAACATGATTTTTAGCACGAATTTCAGTCTGAAGAGGTAGGGTTCATGAATGCCCTCTATTGAATATCGAAATATGAAAGAGTTAGTCTCAAATTGAAGATAAAAAGAATTTTTAAGAGGGTATAAATACATAGAAAGATTTCTGTTTAAAAAAAAAAACATAGTCCCCTCTATTTTGCTATTTCACTCAAAATTCTTTGTCTCCACCTCCATATCTGGTTTTTCAAAAAGAATTATAGGTAGTATGACAGGGGGTTTATGAGAAAAGATCCCACTAACTCCACTAGGCTACATGCACATCCTCAAGTGGTGGAAATATTTACCAGGGCAAACTGGATGAATTTCTTTGAGAAGTTTGAGGGTTTGATGATGAAATTTCACATTAATTTTCTCTCTCTCTGGTCCCCGACATAAGAACTCATGATACTATAACCGTTAGAGGCCTCTCCATTGAAATAACGCCTAAATTCATCAGTAGGGTCATTACCCTTCCTCTTAGGATGCTTGGAAGGATGTGAAAACAATTGGCCAGGCTGCCAAGAAGAAATTTTTCCAAGATAATGAAACCCTTGTTGAAGACAAGAATGGAATTAGGAGGGCTAGTGAACCATATCCATGGGATGAGGTTAGCAACCAAATAATCAAATAGATTTCTTGTGAGGGGAGGCACAACATTTTTTATGCGTATCATTTCATAATCCTCCAAGACTTGAGATACGACATGGATACCCCAGCACATCAAAAGCTCAGTGTCCTTTACTTTCTTCTTTAGTCCCTTATTGACTCCAGCACCAAGGTGCAAGAAGGAAATTCACAGCAGCTAGCTCACTATGGCCTAATCAAGATCCTAGTAGAAGAAGCCCTCCATACCCTTACACTCTCGATAGCATGGGAAGTTTTCAAAAATATGACAGTTGAGGATGACATCAAGGCATTAACCTATGATGTCAGTCCTACTGTCAGTGAGGAGGGAGAACAATAAGGAGGAGAAGATGAAGCCAATGGTGACATAACAGAGCAAGAGAGGAAGGAGGTAGAAAAAGAGACAAAGCAGGAGGAGGAAAAAGAGACAGAAGAGGGAGAAAAGGAGGCAGAGAGGGCAGAGCAAAGAGAAGAATCCCCTGAAACTTTGGAAAGGGAAGCAGCAGCTACCCTCACTACCCTTAGTACACCAAGCAAGCAGAAGAAAAAGAGGAAAAGAAAAACCTCCATGTATTTTAGGGAAAAGAAGAGTACCAGAATTAAAACAGGAAAACCTCAGCCCTCATCAAAGACTCCCATTAACATTGAAGATTCACCATCTGCAAAGGTGAAATAATCTCCTTCCAAGGCACCCATAACCTATGAAAGGAGGCCTACAAGATCTTCTACATGGAAGGGGAAGGCAATTCTATAGGACCCAAAACCAGACCTACAGGAGGCTGAAATAGTCCTACAGGAGACACTGTCCAAACTACAAGAGACTCAAAAACTTGAGGCAGAGACGGCAGAGCAAAGGAGGACAGACAGAGGTGAAAGAAGAAGCATAAGAGCTACAAGAACCTGACCCCAAGCCTAATCTTGACTCCTATTACAAAATACTTGAGGGAGGCAAGATAATCCCACAAAAATTTGCAATTCCACTATTTTTTTAATTCGAAAAAGAGAGAGTGAGAACACATAGGTGGATGCAGATAGCCAAATCCAAAGGAGTTGAGGATATTGGCCACATGGAAAACAAACTCAGGGAAATGGGCAGGGAATTGAGTGCTCTCAGAGACTGAGAAGCCATTACAAGAAGCCACCTTGAGAATGAGAATGAAATACTAAGGAGGCAACTGCAAGAGAAAGAGACTCATCTGGAATACATGGCCAACTTATCCATGGAAGCATTACAATGCAGAACACCAGCCAAATCTTATGGTCTCTATTTGAAGGATTAATGGCTTTAATTCCAAATAAAAACTTTGGCACAAAGAGGCACAATGCCTTTCCAAGAAAACAGGCAGTTCATGGATTTGTGTGACCAAAGCACCTCCCAGGACAAAGCAAAGATGGTAGAGTTCTATCTACACAACATGGCCCTCATAGACTTAAATGTGTGGGACCCCAATGCTAAGCTAGGGGACATGCAATTAATGGCCATGGCATCATGGATGAACCATGAAGAATTGAGGGCAACAGAAATGAAAAGATTGATGATAAAAGAGCAGAATGAAAAATTAATGATAAGAGCTAAGCCATCAGATCATATGGAACTCATCAACAACACAACCTGCTTGCCAACGACCCTCAGATTGCCCCTAAATATCTAGCCAATCATGCACAAGCCATTGCACACTTTGAAGATATGCAAAGGCTACTTGGGGATGACTATGTGCATGCATGCATGAGAATATGGAACACCCTACCCCACAACTTGCAGATCAAAGAATATCATTCTCCCATGAGGTTGAGGGAGGCATTGAAAAGAATGCCAATGTACAAGCACTCCATGCAAAGGTTGAAGGCCAACTGGATTGGCTTCAAACTGAGTCCTCCACTCCTATTAGGCATGTTGGAAGGCAGACAAGAAGAAGAAGAGAAGGACCAGTGGAAGGACATAGACAGAACAACATGATTTTATGGAGAACATGAGCAGACCATATTATAAGCTTGGAATGCTAGGGAGGCCACTAGGGCCATAAAAGATGAAGAGATTGACTAGGTTGCTCAGAGGATGAGCAACACCTTCAGTAGGGGGTGATGACGAGCCTCATAAATGGGTAATTATATGGGCTCATTTTACCTCCTAACCTAGTAAAATAAACCATTCTCTTAGCTTATTGTATGATTTTCTGATTATTTTTATGCTTATAGGGTGAGTTGAGTTAGTTATTCTGCCATGTGGTCTAACATGTATTTAATGCAGATTATTGATGGATTTCGAGGTCAAAGTCAAGGATCTAGTGGCCAAACTGTAGCAATAACTCAAATTATATAGAGGAGAGGACTTATAGGAGGGAATCCCCCTCATTTATTGCTCCTCACTTCGAATTCCCCTTCATTCAGCTCAGAGTACAAGCAACTGAATCGTGCACTAGAAGGCAGCCAAGCAAGTGGAAGATGATTGACATTTATCTCAAGTTTTGGGAGCCAAGCCTCCCTGATTTTAAGGAAGCTATTGGTAGCTTTAGATGTATAAGTAGAAAGGCCTAGGGCCTCACTAGGGTCAACTTTTTTCTTATGTAATCTCTGCTCAAATTTTGAGCTCACTATTTTATGACAGTTTTATGTAATCTTGCTATTTTTTGAATGAAGATGGAATCCTTTTTGAGCTAGCATCGAGTTACCTCAGAGGGCTGATGCTCTTGGGTTAGGGCCCGATCCAAGCAGCCAAGCTCCTCTTTACTTGTATTTGTATGCTTTACTTCAGTGTGTAGATTAGTTTGCTATTAGATGTATTTCTCTTATGGCTAAGAATATGTTTCTTTTGATGATTTAGTAGTTTGCTTCCATTTGTGCTTTCTGTGGCAGGTTAAGCAGTGATTAGAGAAGATTCAAAAGGCTAGCAGTAATGCCTTGGCCTCTCTTCCTCCCTCTAGGACCATGATTTGAGGCAAAGACTCTCTTGCTCCCACAAAAACACAGATTTTCCTCATTCCTAGGACTTCTAGTGTTTGCAGCGCCCTAGTAGGTTGATAGTCCAATTTTGCTTTGGATCTTTTGTATCATGTTCACTTCCTGATTTACAATAGTCCTTTTGCATGATTTCCTTTCTCACAACATTTCCCAACATTTCCTTCTATGCATCATAGTTTAGGCCATCTTAATGCAAAACTCTGTTTTTCCTAGAATGCACTCATTTCATTAGTTGCTTGATTTCCTTGGTTGACTATCAGTTTCTATGAAATAGATCTCTTCCTGCAGTAGGCCAGCTTAGCAGCAATCACACCCTCCATCTGATCATGCCCTATAGATCTTCCAAACCTCACCTCAATTCTGCCCTAGTTTCCTTCATTTTTCATAGAACTTCTTCCTCTCTCCTTGAGCAAACCCAATCATCTTTCTCACTCCTGGTGATGCATGGTAGGCGCTCTAATACCTCATTCCAACCTTCATCCACCTTTTCCACCAACTCTCACACCCTCAAAATAGTGAAAATTGCTCTCATCCTCCTGTAGTTTCCCTACTTTCCTCCTATAGTTTCCCTATGTCCTCCTGTAGTTTTTCCTGTAGGCTTTCTTTTGAAGGCTGAGTGTGGGAAAAGCCTCCAGAAGGCCACCTAAGACCTCCTAGGACCCATCCACACCATCCTACATCTTCCCAAGCTCCAAAATCACCCTCTAATTCCACCTATTCGCTGCCACACTCACATAATAAATTAGATGCATGATTGAATTCACATAAAAGCACATAAAAATCCAAAAATATGTTTATTTATTTACTTCTAGAAATAGCATGGTTAGATGTGTTTACTTCCTTGAGTAGGTAATGGCATTTCTTTCATGGTTTTCAGAGTGTTTTTGGTAAAAGTAGAATTAGCTTGTTAATTTGGGTTTACTAGGTTTTGCTTTACATTCCAATCTTTCTCCTTTCTGCAGTTAGAACAGCATCTGTAGAGTAATATTTCTTTCCTTTCATCATACATAAAGCTTCTTCTGAAATCTATAGAATTTGGCTTGAGCTCCTAGTGATCTTGCGCCAGCTGACCAAGTGACAACCTGTAGTGAGAACTAGTACTTGTGCATATAGGACAGATGCTTCCAAGTTTGTTACGAACTACTGGGTTGATAAAAGTAAAGTTGGTAGCCCAGGAGATGCAGAATTCTTACTGCAATACTAGCGCTCACCAGGCATTTGTTACACATTATTTTTTCACACTTCCTTTCCCATATCCTAAACCATCAAAATGATGAAAGTTTTCAGTCTATTCACCATGAAACATATACAGAAGCATCCCTAAAGAAAAGAAGAAAAAGTTTCCTTGAAATATTTGTGAAGAAACTTGGCAGAAAACCTTGTTTTCTGGATCAACGTGCTTTGCATCACTGGTGACCCATGCTAGCAACTTGTTGCACTATACTAACCTAACACAGCCAACACAACTTTTATAAGGAAATTGTTGAACCTCTTTAGGCAATTTTTCTTAAAGTGGAGGAAAATCTTCTCTTACTAGAAGTCTCAAGAATGACGAGCTAGTTACAAGTGAGTAAGGATTAGAAAAATATCTCCCATTCTTGGTCCTTGATCCTACTTTCATGGATCTTTCATTTGATTTGTTAAGCCTCTCCCTCCTTTTATGGATCCTTAACTCCCTCCCCTTCCCTATAAATGAGATCCCTACTATCCACAATTGGTGGGATATTCCTTGGTTACCCTCCTATGCTAAAACTATGCCTAAATGCTGCCCATTTTGCTAAGAGAAAGGAGTGCTTGAAGGTCTTGGCTAGGACTTGGATGCTAATCCAAAGGAGGCTTCCAACATCAAGGCTTAAGTGGTTGTATGCTTTCCTTACTTTATATTAGTAATACATTATGTGTTTACTGTCCATAAATGTGTAAATCATTACTCATTTAGTATGATACTCCTTTATTTGTCTTATAATTTATGTTAGAATGAATTATGCAATGTATTATTTTCTCATCTCTATTTGATCTTCCTTGAAGGTATTCATCCACAATGGTGTATACAGGATTGAACTTGGAAGTGAGAATATCAAGGAAAACATCAACGAGCATTAGCATTAGAGTGAGGTAGGTCATCTACCATCCTTTGTATTTTTTGATATAAACTAGTAAATTTTACATATATTTGTGTAGTTTGTTGCTAGATCCTCTCATAGGACTAGAGGGATCGTTTTTGTCCACATAAAGGATTGCCTACACAACAGGTTGTAAACCACTGTTAATCTAGGAAAATCCCATGGCAATGATAGCAAATTAACAACAAACCAAATGCATGCACCATGCATTTAAATCCCAACAAGATAATCACAAATGAAACCCGTTATGTGAAAAAACCTCTTTCTTATCTCATTCCTCTTACGCTCCTTTTATTTTCCTTGATCACTCCTTGATTTCTTGCTTGTGTGTTCCTTGTGTCCAAGTGCTATCTTCTCTTGCTTTAGTTGTTCTCTTCTCTTTTCCTCCAAGTGAATTCTAGAATGTCCAAGTGTTTCCCAAGAATGTCCAAGAGAGAATGTTGGAATGTTTTGTCCATTTTTCTTTTCTTTTCTTGTCTCTTCATTTTTTTCTTCATTTTCCCTTGCATCTACACTGGGACATGTGGAGGAGGGGTCCATGAGGGATCCACATCCCCCTAGAAGGTCTACCCTGAAATCAATGGGGGATTGGAAAGGATACCACTAGGATTTTAATTCTCGGGTGATGTGGCCATGGAGGGGCCTATGTACCTTATATATGTTATATGTGTATGTGTTCCAGACTTCTGGACCATGAAATAGTTATAATAAGTCACGTACATGAATGAGTCGATAGCTGGGGTAGAATGCCATGTGGGTGGTGACATGGCTATGAATTAGGTAGCTACTATAGGAATTTATAGGGTAAGTTCCTGAGATAGAGCACCAAAGGACACCACTCACAAACATATCACAGATCAATACACCAGTATTCCTGACACAGTTAAAACATGTTAGAAAATTATATATTACGGAGCAATGGAACACATGAAATAATGCAAAAATATAAACACAGAAAACGCACAAAACAAGAGAGACACAGATATACGTGGTTCACCCAGTTTGGG
>APFE031244717.1:550-46169 GCA_000404065.3 Pinus taeda | reverse complement strand
CCTTCAACTCTCTAAGGCATACAACATTGGTGATTGGTACTTCTACCAACACCATACAGTAATCAGAGTATATGGCTGTGAGCTGAGTCCCTATAGGCTACCAAAATATGTCCCAATGAGACTCTTTGCCCTTGAGTACTTCAGGTAGTTTGGAAATGTAGACTTTGTCCATTTCCAAGCCAAAAACAAGAAGGTGCGGCTAAAAGTAAGAAATCAGCTGGGTCCCTTCTTGTACAATAAGAAGGAAGAAGGGTGGAAGGAAGCTGATAGGATTCTAGAGACCCTCAGACTTCAAACCAGTTTTAAGTGGGTGCCTTATGACCCTAATCACTTCATTTCCCTTAGGAGAATAAAGTATAAATTGGGGGGCTATGTTCATGTGAAACTACCCCATGTTGAGAAATATGCCAATACCCTAAGCTGGAAGGAAGGCACCTTAGAAGAGGCAATTGGTCAAGAAGAAATGCTAAGGAGAGAAACAAAAAAACTTGAGAAAGAGGATGACTTGGAATCTTGTGGGCAGGTTTCTTCCGCAGATCAAAGGCAAATTGGAGCAACTGCCTCATCATCCACAGCCCAGCAGCAAGTAGCCGGAGTTTCCCAACAAAAAACAAATAAAGGTAAGGACAAGGAGGTGGAGCAGGAACAATCACCTCCTAGAGCATAGCAACAAATAGAGCAGCAGGTAGAGCAGCAAGTAGAAGAACAAGAAAAACAACAAGAAGAACAAGAAAAACAACAAGAAGAGCCTCAAGAAGAGGGGCAGCCTATGCAGCAAGAACAAATGGCTGAGGCCCCAACACCTACTGAGCAACAAGCCCAACAGAACATACCATCAGGGCAAGAGAAGACAATGGAGACTTCAGTACTCCAAACTCCACAAAAAGTGGAAAAAGGAAGGAAGAGAGACAGAGAGCAGGAGACTCCCCTTACAACGTCTACTAATCAAGGGGAGAAAAGGCAAAGATTAAATCCCCTCTCTGAAGAAGAGATGCTTATGGGGCAATCAACGATAATGGGCCCACCAAGCATGGAGGTATCAGCAAGTTCCTTTCAGCAGGAACCAGAGAGAAATCTAGGAGGAGAAGTCAGCTCCTCAAACCAGCAAAAGAAAGCATAGGTGAGCATCAAACAACAGTTCACTGATATCAAAAGAAGAAATGAGCCACTCAGGCTCCAAATCTACAATCAGTTGTTGAAGATGGCCCCCACAAATCAGCAGAGGCTCATGGCAGCCTATGACATTTCAGAAGGAAAAATGACCATGAGTCATTTCAGGCCCACCACGGTGCAGCCACAGTTAGCTGCAGATTACATAAGAACCAACCTGGAGGTTCTTGCAAAAGACATTCACCCGATGGACTAAATAGAACTCCATAAGCAAACGGGTGAAATGGTCTATTCAACATTGGCAGACAAGACAATGTAGGCAAAAAGGCTGGAGAACAACCTAAATAATACAGCTGCCCAACTAGAGTTGGAGAAGGCATCTTCCTTGGCCAAAGACAACAGGATCAAGTCTTTGGAAGACATAATTATAGAGCTGGGGCATGACCCCAAGGACCCCAAAGCAATACAATCACTGTTGAAAATGAGGGATGCAGACCTGGCAGCCCTAAGAAAGAAACTAAAGCTCCCAGCAACCATTCATCCCCAAACAGATGAGGTTGCTCAACAGAAGAAAGAACAGGAAATAGCTACATTGCTGGTAGCACTACACAAACAACTTGTGCAGACAGAAGGGAGGCTGGAGGACACTAAGGCTGCACTACAGGCAACCCTACAGCAGAAAGAGGGAGGTCAGACTTCTCAGCCCCCTCCACAGGTTATTAACCTTGAGGAGCCTCCAAAGACCACTCCTCCTCACACAGAAACAACAACAGCACCGTCCACATCAGCAACAACACCATCAACATCAAAAGCAGCAGCCCCTACAGAGCAAGCTCCAAGCTTGGACATGCAGAAATTGCTAAATGAGGTCCAGGCCTTAGAGGCCCAGATGACAGAACTAAATGGAGCAAAGGATGAGTTGGCCAAATTAAATGAAAAATATGATAAATCAAAGCAGAATGTGGCTGAGAAAGGGAGAGAAATAAAAGCTCTCAAGGAAAGAATAAAAGAGCTGGAGAAGGAGCTCACCCTTGACAAAGTGGTGGGTGAGATCAGAAGAGTTTTGTGGACCCACATTGGCCAATCAATAATGGACCAATGGCAATACATTGAAACCATTCATGAGCAAATGGAGCTCATAGGTAAAGCACAAAAGGAAGTGCATAGAGCAAGAGCATCTCTAGGCAGTATGCCTGAGGTAGCCAACAGATTGATCAATGTGCTCAATAATCGGACAGGCCCTCAGCTGGCAGCAATTGGGATCACCAGCAGGACGGAGACTATACAGCTAGTTAAGAGGGTCCTCACACAAAAAAGCCTGGTACAGACACTGGACAGAAGGAGCCAAGATATGCAAACAGAGGTAAACAGGTTCATGGACAAATTTGTTGCATTACAGGGAAGAGGTCTTCCCAGGTTACTCAACAGTGCAGGAAAACTTTTATCACATGAAGTTTATGCAAAGAGGGTGAACACATTTGCCACAAATCAGATCAGCCAAGGATCAAGCAGCTCACAGGAAACAGGGCCAGCATCTGGTCAAAGTCTCTATGACAGAATAGAGAATCTGTTTTTTATTATGAATGAGATTAACCATCTGTTTGAAATGCCTCCGAATTTCTACAAATACACAGAGGCAGATGAGACCATGGATGCAATTTTGAGGCATCAATTGCCTACACAAGATTGGTGGGCCTCCATGATACAATTATTATTATAAACAAGAGGCTTCATCTGAATTTTGTCATCAAAATATATAAGTTATCACCTTCAGAAAGTGTGATACACATACTATGACAGAAAGGTGGAATGAGCCACCTCAGCATGAAGATTCAGCCACCAGGAACAGCAAAGACAGCGACAGGTAGCAGGGCTGAGAAAAAGCTGGATCATGACAGAGCATAAAGACACATCATTCACATCAGTCAGCATTAAAAGCAGAAACGCTCAACCAACTCAGCCTCCCCCAAAGGTCAAAAAGAGGCCTGACAGCATTGAAGACCATTTATTTTACATTTATACTAGCAATAACTTTCCTATCTGATATTTGTAAAAGTTGGTGAGCACAGTTAATGTATTAAATGACTCAGTATTGAGATATTTTGTAAGACCTATTGTATATATACCCCCTTGCATACACTGCCAAGGGGTTGGTGATTTTTGTTTTGGTTGTTTCTCTTATGAAGAACTGAGAACTCGGCTGTGACTTTCAGAAGGATGTGATTAATAAAGCTTGGAGTTTACAGGAACTGAGTCTTACTGGTGCATGTTGTGATTGGAACCATTGAATGCTGCAGGATTCTAGTGCTATGACTTGATATAATAAGTGTTTCTCTATCTCTGTTAATTTTTTCTGTTATTTATTTTAACTCATTCCTCTCACACGTTGTTCTGAATTTAGGAAAGAAAGAAAAAGAATAGCTCAGGATTTGTCCATGGAGACACCCTGATCTCAATCTGATTTCACTATAAATGTTTTCATAGCTTTCAGCTGTTTAAATTGGAATTCTTAACTACTCCAATAAGCTCTGAATACCTCACAGTCACTATTTGGTAATTCATTTATGCTACTAAGTGGGGATTGTCGTTCAAATTCATATCACACTGTTGGTAACTCCATATCTCACTAAATTGGAAATTATATTAGCAATAGCTATCTAGCCCTGCAGTAAAACTTTCTCCATCACAGGCACCAGAACCACCTCATTTTTCTGACTCCATATGCCCAATGGATTAGCATCTTCTGAACTCTTCATGCCCTTCTTACAACAAAATTTCATCAACCAAAGTCTCAAACAGGAAACTGACACTTTAAACTAGCCCAAGATACTCACAAAGCATAGTTGAAACTTAAAAGAGAGAGCCCTCTCTGATTATAGATAGGCTAGGATCTATAATCCAAAGGTTGGTTAGTGGTTACCCCGGCCGTATTCCCTTAGGAGTCATAGGGAACAACCTGGGTGTTAACACACCCAACCAGGCATTTCATGCATTCTTGTACCAAACACATAACTTCCATTAGATTTGAAATAAATTGAAATAAATTCACATCATACCTCATTGGTATCTCGTCAATAAGGTACATTTGCAATCATGTTTGCTTCCTATCACAACAAGTCAAACTAGCATGTTTGACGAAATCAACATGTATAGAAATATCACATTAGGTTAGCTCAAAACATAACCATCAAAATCATAAATCACATGTAACCATCATAAACTAGAATCATAGATCATAAATTAGAATCATAGATCATAAATTAGAATCATAGATCATAAACAAGAATCATAATTCACATGTAATCATCATATACGATAATAATAAGTCACATGCATAATAAAACTGAAATACAATACCGATACCTATCCTTCATCGATCCTTACTTCTACCTTTGTTCTTTTGTATAGACATCGGATCAATTGCCACACCCAGCAAATACCCAATGCCTCCTCCTCTACTAGGTGAACATACACATAGTGTGCATCACACACATACAACCACACCTAACACACAATACCATGCAATACATACACCTACACTTGATGTACAACACATACACCTACAACCAATGTACAACACAGTGCATCCATCTATACCCGATGTGCAATACCACCCAATACATGTACCTACGCAGAGTACAACACAACGAGTACACATGAATACCACGACTGCATGATGCACATACATAATACCACATGCTTTTAACACAACATGTATGACATGTGGACAATACCACATGTGCCCATATGTGCAACTTTTACACAATGCCACTAGTACACTGCATCACTTGCATAACATGTGCACAACATCACATGTACACGGCACCACCTGCACAACATGTAAACAATGCCACATGTACACCAAACCACTTGTACAAAATGTACACAGTACCACACACACGACATGTACATGACACCACATGTACACAACACCACATACACACAACACCACTCGTACAATCATGCACACCAAGCCATATGTACATAGCACCACATGTACAACATGCACACAACACCGCTTGTACATAGCATTGCATTCCCAACATGTACATAGCATTATCTGTACACATCACTGCATATCCAACATGCATAGAGCACCATATGGACACACGCCGCATATACTCCATGAAGACAATACAATATGTATACAACACCCTATATGCAATATTTTCACAACCCTACTTGTACCATCCTATACATAACATTGCATAAATAACATGCTATGTATACACAACACTACAAGTGCACACATCATAGATGCAATATGTACAACATATACAACATATGCATAACAATAGTACCACACATCCAGAACCACACTGACTTTACCGAGCAACCCCACTTTCGGTGTCTTATCCATGCTTGTCTTAGCATGCTGCGAACCATGCTGGTTTCATTCTGATGATGTATCCTTTGGTATAACATGTCCACAACTTAGTCATAATATAATCACATAATATCAAGTCATAACCACATGATACTGACCTCATATATTTTTCATGACTAGTATTCCCACTTGATTCCTCATGAACCAGGAACCTCTTCATGCCATTCAGTTGCGTAAGCAATTATTCCTTCACAAGAATGATCCTTGACAATCCCTATCAAACAATGACATAGATACATAGATACATACATATATAATCGTTAACATAAAAAAATCATCACCTTGTCAGAAAACAACATACATCATGCATACATATATAAACATCAACATAATCATGATCATAACATAATTACAAGATAACATAAGATCTAGGTTAAGAGAAATTCCTTTATTCATGAAATACATGTGCAACATTGAGAACAAAAGTTCCCAACATAGCCAAGGCATATGACATCTCAAATCCATTTAGTTTACCTTTTCCCGTTAACTTTCTCATGACTATACTGCTACCGTCCATTTACCACAATGGACCCAACCAGTCCAACCGACCGTCATAGCTTTACCTTCTGCTATGCTTACTCATGCACCTAGCTTCATCTAAATCTTACATTACCTTTTGGGTACCACAGAACTCTCCCTAAGCTCCATCAACTTTCCTCTTTCCCAACCAATTCCAAAGACTCAAAATAATAAAAGAGAAGACAAGAAAAAACCAAGAAGAAGACTACGAAAGCCCATAATGATATGACAGTACAAAAAAGTGGCAAGGCCTTGCACCAGACATAAAAAAAACTACAAATCAAGCTCAAAAAACCAAAAGCACAAGGCTTACACCATGACTCAATCCCCATGGTTCCCAAGGAAAGCTCAATCTAAGCCATCTTCAAGATTTCATGGCAACCTGTCTTGCCATGCAAATCCCTACATCATGCTGCCATAAACACATAACTATCAATGTATAATTAATCATAATAATACAACAATTACCTCATCTAATTGTGCCAAGCATGCTGCTTGCAACTGAACACATCCACACCATCTCTCGAGGGACTCCAATCCTTTAACAGATCCACCTGTAGCTAAAGAATAACTAATATAACTTTCAAGTACATGTTCATGAATATAACACATATCCACATAATGTCACAAAAAATCAAGGTTAAGAAGACATCTTGTGTGCAAAGCACTCATTCATTCAAAATTACGGTTTCCAAACATAGCCAAAGGAGTTTTCGCCCAATTCCTTTCTTTTACCTTTTTACCTCATTGGAATCGAGGCTTACTATGTGCTTTCACACTACCCAATTCTTAGTTATATAGACACATCAAATATTACCTTGTCATGCTAATACCAAGCATGTTACCCTGCAACTGCTCACACATGTCAACCACATGTTCCAAATATCAAGAAAATCATATCTATTAATTTCAAATCAACCATTACCAAGACTAACAATCATGTCATAATCTATAGTCAACTCACAGTCATAATACTACAACTATCACCTACTATACTCAAGTACATATCAATTGTCTCAACACATTTTTTAGTACAATCATCTTAAAACAAGATCATTTGAAAACATACTCATATTACGCAATTCATAAAACATTCATACCATGTTAAATAAATCAATTACACGACATAATAGGCACCAAACACTCAAATACCAAATAGACGACATAATCAAATATGAAACACCAAATATAATACATAAGCAAACTCATACCTTAGTGTACCTCAGGGGAGGCTATCTTATCTTCATAATCAATCTAGTTAGTGAGATATAACTTTACAACATGTCAACATAAATCATGATATCCATAATGATAATTTACATGTTCACATTGTAAACTCATACACATACGAAAAGTCAATCTCGATTAGTATGAAACCATCTCACAAATATGTCGGTTCATACCTGAATATCACAACCATAACCATCTACATAAGTCAAACCGGGTTAACACAATACATATAACATCAATATCTTCAAGGAAATGAACATAACCATCACGCATATGACCAATCCAAATTATAAAATCAATATCTAAATGAAATGACCCTAACCATCAAGTTAATAACATATAATAACAATAAGCTATATGTCATACTCATCAACAACATACAACATAATAATCAGGTTATCTAATATAAAACAACAATAACAATGACTACAGGTTACTATCATTCTTGAATATCTCACACATGTGCATATAACCACATTAAGCATCTAACATCTATCATGAATGTAACCATAACATCAAATATAAGTTCATAAACCTAATGTATATAACCCTAAGGCATATAATATTCCTTAACTTACATACTTGCATGCCAAACATACACTACCTGTATGATGATCTTCTCCTATCCCAAAGTCTAATGTTGCAACCTCATTATGATGATATGAATCCCTCGCTCTATCTCAACTAGCTCATTAGCATCATAACAACTGATTGCATCATGATGACATAAATTGCATACAATGACTTCACAAAGCATGTTTGACCTACTATACATGCATAACAACTACATATACCAAATGAGTACAAAATCATATACACATCATTCCATCTAGAGTCCACCCATAAATGCATGGCCATATCAAGTACACAAACCATGACCTTATGAATGAAAACAACCATTAATCCATTGTACACATTGCCACATGCAACCAATATTATGCATAAGCAATGCCAAATCAACTACATCTATGCATAAACACATGTAGTCGAACATAAGTGATCAATTCTTGTAATCAACCTACAAGACTGATACATGTAATTAAAATATTAAAAAATGTAACCCAACATACAAGGATGTGACTAGGTATCATGAAATCCACATGTAAGCGACATATAATTCGTACACATTCAGTCACATGTTCCAAAAATCAAGACATTGTGTATATTAATTTGAAATCAACATTCACCAATACTAACAACCTATAAGCATACCCCCTTACTATCCATGGTACATGTTGTCCCTTAAGAAACCAATTTCTAGGCTGTGGAGAAATTGTGCTTAAGACATTAAATTTTATTATGCATGTCACTTATTTGTATAATGCATCTTCTTTTGAAGGATCTGAAAGCCTTGACCTTAAATCGTTAATATTTAGCTGATATGAAAATCTCAAGATGCCATGTGATGCTGAATATAAACGCTGTGTGAGGAATATTTTGAGAAATTAAAGACAATATGCTATGTTTGAAAGAAACTATCATATGTAACTTAGAATAAATATAGAGAAAGGAGTTTTAAATATGGGATCTCTCTTTTAAGGAATTTTAACTTTATTCACATAAGCAAACAAAGAGTTGCAGCTTCATTCCCATATTTAAAGAGAGGAAGAAACATAATGACACATAACAGAGAAATTAAAAAATCATACCCAACACTGTACGGAAAACTCTTGATTATTTCATTAATAATCAGTCTATCAAGTACAAAATTACATAGTCTTTCAGTTCTTCAAAATTCGGACCTTTCTTCTATAATTTTCCCTCTTTTTATACATCATGAGACAGTTGGTAACTACCAAAACTATCAAACTGCTTAACTACTTTCTAACCGTCTAAAGTAAAAGTCATTACATAATATTACATTAGAGGGTAAAAAGAACCTCATTTTCCTCAGGAAATAAGATAACATAAAGTAACAGAAATTAAAGTATGATTGCTGATTGCTGATCACTGTTTGAATCTATGGCTTGAGTAGGTGGTCGTGCTAGTGTATATTTGGTCTGCTCTATCATCCATTCTTTGCATTTTCTCCACAATGGTACATTTGACTTTGGTGCTTCTTCCAATTTGTCAAGTGTTATTCTACATGTTGTAATCCTACTATAAGTAGGCTAATCTGTAAACATAGTCTTCACCATCCATAGAAGCTTAAAATCTTTATTAAGGTAATTCACAATAGTGGCTCCCTTTAATATTGTTGTCTTTTCATGAGTGCTATCAACTTTGCTTCTTGCCTCTACTAGCAAAGTCTCATATGTCTTCCATGGCAACATGTTTCCTTGTAGATCCCAGCAAGAGGGAAGTCCATCTCTAACCCTTTTATCAAACAGGATGTTAAACTTGGAAACTGCTTCTTTCATCTCATTTATCTTCTTCTCAGCAGTATTTCTGTAAATATTTATGACAATCATCTTGTTAAAATCTATTGCACATAGTGTTCTATCTGGCATGTCATGCTCCTTTAATTTTGAAGTAGATTTGGAGTTAATTAAATCTATCATTGTCTTTGGAAAATTTGATCTATCTAAATCTTTTTGCTTATTTTGCATGGCCACTCCTTCCATGTCTTGGACAATTGTTTTCTCCTCAGAAATAATAACAAGGAACTCCCAGATGCCCTTGATAATCTCAATGATTTCATCCCATAGAAACCCCTGGCTTGAATTAAGGACATATTGCCCTTCATTTTTTCCTTCAGTCTTTTAATTTCATCTTCAGCCCTTATAAGATATTGCCTGTACTCTTTTTCATTTTCCTTCTCCATCATTGCTTCTTCCTCACTCAAATTCAATAACTTACAGGCTGTTTCCAATTCCCTTTTTGCTTTAATTACATCATTATCAACCATTTTTACCTCTATTCCCAACTGTAATACCTGTACTGTTGGATCTTCTATATTAGCTGGCATTACTATTGTACAGACATGAGTATCTACCTATTGTTGTAGCTTATCGAAAGATTCTTTAAGTAAAGAAACTTCTTCAGTTTTTTGCAATACATCCTGATGAGCCCCAAAAATGGGTAACTTATTGGGATCATTTTGCCTATTATTATCGATTAATCCACCATTCTTCATAGTTATATGCATGATTTTAAATATATTTATGTTAATTGAATGAATGAGAATAGTCCCTTGACCACAAAGTCTAATACGTGTTTATTGCATATTTTTGGACATCTTTTGGACCAAGGTCCAGCATTTCTGAGCCAGTTGACAGCCAAATATGAAGGAACAAGGCTATGGATTCATAGGAAGGGTGTCTCCATCATTAAATTACCCCTTCCTTGAGTTCTCCACCATCAGCTCAAAGTTCAACAACCCACCAAAGATGATTTCAAGGGGCAGCCGAGCAGATTTTGTGAAGTGGCTGATTAACTGCAGTCTTGAGCATCCAAGCCCCTAAAGTTAAGGAGGGTTGTTGGGAGTCCTCTTAGTGAATAAGTAGGCAAGCTTCAAGCCTTAGTAGTTTAGCCATTGAACAGTTGTTTTTTGCACTTGAGTGCAGCTCTGCCTTTCAACTCAACTTCGAGCTTTTGCTGTAACAGTTTTGTGACATGATTATTTTTTGAGTAATGGAGATTATTTTCACCTTGTACCAACTCTGACCTTTCTTAGGAGGCTGTAGCTCTTGGGGTTGGGACCAACCCAAGTGCCAATACCTCCTTTGTGTACTTTTATGTGTTTTGCTGCATTCATAGAATAATTTCTGTTATTTAGATTAAAATCTTGCTTTGTTACTTAGGTCGTTTTTTATGATTGAAATAGCTTTTCATGCTTCAAGTTGATTTAATAGTTTGGTAAAGGAAAAGACCTGCAAAAATTCCACCAAGAAATCCTTGATCTCATCTCTCCCTCCTTGGGACCATGAGATGAGACCAAGGCATACTTTCTGTCACAAAAACACTTTTTTTGCCTCTTCATGCAATTGCTAGTGTTAGATTTTTAGTTAGGAAAGTTGATACCAGTTGCATTTGAATTTTTAGAATCCGTTCTTGCTTAGTTTCCATAGTTATATTGCATGATTTTCTGCCACTAAACTTCTGTTCATCATGTTTCTGGTTTTTAGGTCAAATTAGGTCAAAATAGCTAGATATTTGGTTTTCCTAGTCTTTGTTTGATCAGTTTTGGAAAATAGTGTGCAGAACACCTGTGATACCTCCCTGACTACCCTTCCTCCATCATACAACCTGCTCCAACCCCTAATCCAAGATTCCTTCCCTTCATTTGCCACACTTTTCCACTTTTCCCTAATTTCTACATTCTTGTGCAACATTGCTCCCTCCATCCTTGAACAAATCCAATCCCCTTAATCACTCCTTAGCTTCATTCACCAGGTGCTAGACCCCTTATCATCCTTATCTATCCTTCATTTCCACTTTCCCACCATTTTTCCACCATCAACCCTCCAAAATCCTCTTTCGGATCTTCATGTAGAACATCCTATAGAACATCTTGTAGAACCCCTGCAGACTTCCTATAGAAGTTCACGTGAGCGGTTTTTCGAGATCCGAACATTGTGAAACTCTCTGGAAGGGTGTTAGGGACCCCTTAGGCCCTCTTCTCACCTTCAAAACCTCCTACAAGTGCCCACTCCATTTCCTTTCACCAATCAACCTCTGCATAGTAAAAAAATAGTTAAAGCACATGCATAATAATTATGCAAAATTACTCAAAAATACAGAAAGATGCTTTTTCCATATTTTACTTAAGAAGTAGCTTAGTCACATGAATTTTACCTTTCCAAGAGTCAATTGCATCCAGTTCCACCGCTTTCATCTCTTTTCTTGCACCAGTAGGGCTAGTTGGTAAAACTAGGGTTTGCTAGGGTTTGCATTTCTGTTCAGCTATCAGCTTCTTTCTGCAAGTAGACTAGCCTCCTTTGAGTTATCTTTTGTCCATCACAATTAAAAGCTTCTTCTAAGAGCTTATAGAAGATGGCTTAAGCTCCTAGTAGACTTGTGCCAGCTGATCAAGTGACAGCCTACGACAAGAGCTAGTACTTGTGCATATAGCACCGTCGCTTCCAAGTTTGTTACGAACAACATGGTTGATAAAAGTAAAGAAGGAAGTCCTAGGAGTTGTAGCATCATTGCTGCAATACTGGAGCCCACCATCTTTTTGGCACCGTTTCCGAGGAAGCGTCAGAGTATTTGTGATTGCTACTTTTCTTCTATTTTGTACTGCAACCTTCTGCTAAGTAGTTTATTTCAGCAAGAGTAGAGTAGTTGTTTCATTTCCATTATGCAAAAGTATATTAGACATTTCTTGCTTTCCTAGACTAGAATTTCAATTTTGCAAGCGTAGATTAGCATTTCAATTCCGCAATTTCAATTCTACAAGCATAGATTAGCATTTCAATTCCGCAATTTCAATTTTGCAAGTGGAGCTTAGGATTTAATTTCTGCAATTTCATTTCAACAAGCGTAAATTAGTCATTTCCTGCTTTCATTTCAATTATGCAATTTTCATTTCAGCAAGATATATTTTAGTTAGTTGCAGTTCAATCTATTTCAGTTTTGCAGGTACAAGTAGAAAAAAACAAAAATCAACCAAAAATATTTCATTTCATGCCTCGTAGGAACAGAGGCAATTCAGGAAAATTCTTACCCAACACCCTCACCACATCACTGAGTCACCCTTCTCTCTTCTTCAGTGGCAATGAACCTCTAGAGATACACGAAGATCCTCTAACAGAAGAAGAGCAAGAAAACATTCCTCCTGAGACCATGGCCGAACACAGGAACGACATAGGTGATGAGGAAAGAATAGAAGGTGCCTTTCCCATCCGAGAGACCAATGGGGACACAAAAATGAAAAACATAAGTCCCTCAACCTTACCTCACTTCCATGGATTGACCACTGAAGACCCTGATACCTTCTTGTTTGAGTTTGCTATCTTTTGTTGAACCTATGACTATGTAGAAGACGAGCAAAATTTGAAACTCTTTCCCTCTACCCTCAAGGATGCAACACTGTGCTGGTTCATGGGGTTACCTAGAAACAATATCACAACTTGGGCTCAGATGAAACAAACCTTTAACAACAAATACCGGGATTACTGTAGGTCAAAGGAAACGAAGGGAGAAATCTTTCGGATGACCATGGGAAGTGATGAGTCTTTAGAAGATTACGAGGAAATGTTCCAACTCAGTTATAAAAGGGCCATGTGCACACTTTACCCCGAATCTCTGAAGCTAGTTCTGCTCCAAGTAATCCCTTAAGACCTTATAGAAACCCTCCATTTTCTGGCTGGAGGAGACATCTACCAACTACCTTATGATGACATAAAGACTGTGTTTAGAAAACATTCTAGGGCAGCCCAGAAAAGAGGTAGGGGGAATCAACTATCAACCAGTGCCACCTTCTCCAAACATGAGTTTGCAAATCAAATGGAAGACCTTAAAAGTGAGATGAGACAAAACATTGCCATGCAACTGGATACTTTCCGAATCCAACAGAAGAAAGAGGAAGTTGAGAGGGCTTTGGCCGTCTTTTGTCCCAGATGTATAAGGAAACATCCTCGGAACGAGTGTCCATTGCACTCAGTAGAGGTCTGTTTTGTTTGTGAGGAAGACCACCCTACAAACCAATGCCCAACCTTACCCGGACTTAAAGTTATGTACTAAGGGACTGAAGGAGCCACTGAACCGCTCTACTTGCTAAATCAAAGGAGGCCGCATGGATCCAGACCTTACCAGGAGGGGATGCAAGGGGCATCCTAGACTTATTACAACCCCAACCAATCCACTCACATATCTTCTTGGGGTCCCCCTGCTCATCCTTCTTGGTCCACACCCCCTCTTTGGTCATACCCATCTCAATACCATACTCAACCTGCTGCTCATTCATTTCATTCTCATGTTCTGTCCCAACCTTAGTGGAATGCACCTCAACAAGGATGGAGGCTCCAATACAACTCTCCTCCCACCATTTTGCCTCCATCACCTGCTCAACCATAACCATTACCTCCTGCTCCTCCGAGACAACACCATATGCCTGCCCAACCGAACCTGAACCCCAATAACAGATAGACAGGCCCAGCAGGTATATACTGGAGAGACAACATGCCTTACCTATGCTGTGGAGATTTAGGAGATCAACCTATGATCTGGGAAGATCCTCCCAGATAGCCAACCTCCTCCTAAGGAGGATGAGGAAGAGAAACATGAAGGTGAACCCAAACCCATTCGACCCTTTCTTGAGAGACTAACTGGAACCACGCCACCAAACCTATAAGAGGCTGAACTTTTGGGCGAGCTTAAATAGTTATGTGTGAAGATACCACTTCTCTAGGCCATAAAAGATGTACCAATATGTAACAAGTTGATTAAAGAGAAGTGTTGTAGGCACCCAGGCAGGCGCAAGAGAGATGCCCCAACTATCAATATCATAGGACAACTATCTGGCCTAATGTTGGGACAAGTAATTTGTCCGAAATATCTAGACCCTGGGAGTCTTGTTGTCGATGTCCACATCAATGGAACCATAATCCCCCACATCCTGATTGATTTAGGGGTTGCCATTAATGTGATGACCATGGAAACTATGCTCAAGCTCAAACTTCAGAGTTCCTAAGAAAGACCTCGATAGTACTGCAGCTAGCAGATCGCTCCACTGTGACCCTCGAAGGGATTGTGGAAGATGTCATGGTTCCTGTTGATTCTTGGGAGTACCTTGCAGACTTCTTGGTCCTTCATCCAAAGGCAAAACTCATTGGATACCCCCTCATTTTGGGAAGGCCTTGGTTAGCTACTGTAGATGCTTACATTAGTTGTCGAGCTGGGAGTATGACCATGAAGAATGGGCCTATGTCCAAGCAGCTAGTCCTATATCCTCTGGCCCAACCTTTGCTAGAACATGAATTACCTCTCTGGTTGGAGGAGGAAGATGAGGATGAGGTCTACTCTGCACCAGTGTGCACAGTGGAAGCCCCCAGGGGAAGTCCTCACACCGAGGATGACCTTATTGAGAATTTGATTCAGGATCCACCTCCTAGCGTGCTACCATTGGAAGAGTTGGTGGAAGACACCCAGGCCAGTTCTTTAGTGGATCTCTGTGTGGCTGATCCGACCTCCCCCTAAGTTAAGAATGTGGAATTTGGCCCTGAAATAACCTTGAAGATCAACTCATTCCTATCTGCCTCTCAGGAGAAGGAGCTGTGTAGCTTATTGAACCTCCATTTGGATGCTTTTGCTTGGAGCTATAAGGAGATGAAAGGATTCCACCCTTCAGTATGTAACCATCACATTTACATTAGGGAGGACTGTAAACCAATCAGAAAACCTCAGAGGAGAATGAATCCAGCCCTTAAAGACATTGTCAAAGAAGAACTGCAAAAGTTGCTGGATGCAAGACTCATTTACCCCATCTCTGACAGCGATTGGGTTTCTCCTCTGGTGCTTGTGCCCAAGAAAAATGGGAAGTGGAGAATCTGTGTAGATTATCAAGAACTTAACAAAGCTACCAAGAAGGACCATTTCCCTTTACTTTTCATAGATCAAGTGTTAGATGGGCTGGCAGGGAAGAAGTTCTTCTCCTTCCTAGATGGGTTTAGCGGGTATAATCAGATCCAAATCAGCTTGGAAGACCAAGATAAGATCACTTTCACTTGTTCATGGGGTACCTTTGCCTACCGGGTCCTTCCCTTTGGGTTATGCAATGCCTCCTGCCACTTTCCACAGAGCAGTACTGAGCATCTTTGCTGAACTAGTTCATGATTCGGTGGAAATCTATATGGATGGCTTTTACTCCTTATGGGTCCAACTTCCAAGAAGCATTGATTAATATGGGAAAAGTTTTAACCAAGTGTATTGAAATGAACCTGTCCCTCAGTCGAGAAAAATGTGAATTTCTGATGACTGAAGGGACCGTGCTAGGTCATACAATTTCTTAGCAAGGATTACAGGTGGATCCCAACAAGATTGCTATCATCCAAAGGGTTCCACCTGCTCAGAAGGTAAGAGATGTTCAGAGTTTCCTAGGCTTAGCAGGGCACTATAGAAGATTCATTAAAGATTTCAACAAGCTAGCCTCTCCATTATTTGGTCTTTTGGGGAAGGACATTGAGTTCATGTGGATTGAGAACTATCAAGAGGCTCTGGATGCATTGAAAAGTAAGTTGGTAACTGCCCCAATCTTGAGAGGTCCAAATTGGGCCCTACCTTTCCACATTCACATAGATGCCTCAAACAAAGCCATAGGAGCAGCCTTAGGAGAAGTTGAAGAAAAGATACCATATGCCATATATTTTGTCAGTAAAAACCTGTCCAAGGTAGAACTAAATTATACTGTAACCGAGAAAGAGCTCTTAGCTGTAGTCTATTCCCTGAACAAGTTCAGACTCTACATCATTGGTTATTAGACATTCGTATACACTAATCATGCTGCAATTAGATATTTAATGAATAAACTTGATGTAAATGCTCGTATCATTAGATGGTTACTTTTATTGCAGCAATTTGATTTGACCATTGTTAATAAGCTAGGTAAGGAAAATGTTGTTGCTGATTTTCTGTCTAGACTAGATTTGTCTACAAGTGAAGAAGGGGTGGTGGATGATCAAATGCCAGATGAACACCTATTTTCTATCTCAGTACTCTCTCCATGGTTTGCTGATATAGCAAATTACTTGGTGTTGGCACAGTTTCCGCCACACTTATCCTCAAAAGAGAAGAGAAAGATTGTGAGGAAAAGCGCCCCATTCACATGGATTGGGGGTAACCTGTTTAAACTTGGCCCAGATCAGATTTTGAGGTGTTGTGTCAGAGAGGAGGAAGTTTTTGACATCCTCCTCACCTGTCATGATGGGCCCTGTGGGGGCCACTTTGCAACAAAAAAAACTGCCTTCAAAATTCTACAAGCAGGCTACTATTGGCCCACTCTTCATCAAGATGTCAGAAGATACATTAGCTGATGTGACCGATGTCAAAGGATGGGAAAGCCGAATCCCAGGGATGAAATTCCCCTCCAACCTCAAGTGACTTTTGAGCCATTTGAGAAGTGTTGCATGGACTTTGTGGGTCTTATCAACCCTCCTTCAAACCAAAAGTCTTATATTATTGTGTGCACGGACTACCTGACAAAGTGGGTAGAAACAAAGGCAATCAAGGCAGCAACAAAAGAAAAGGTGGCTAAGTTTTTAAGGGAGAATATCTTCTACAAGTTCGGTTACCCAAGAGAGTTAGTCACAGATCAAGGAAGTCAGTTTACTTCTAACCTGATTGAAGACCTGATCGCTCATCACAGGATCAAGCATAGAACTTCCACCCCTTATCATCCACAAGAAAATGGGCATGTGGAAGTCACTAACAAAGCTTTGGAGGAGATTTTGACTAAAGTGGTGAGCAACAGTAGAAAAGATTGGGCAAATTTCTTGGTTGAGGCCACCCGGGCCTACAACACTACTTGGAAAATTACAACAGGTTTCACACCTTATGAACTGGTCTATGGGAAGAAGGCTTTGCTGTCCATAGAATTTGAATATAACACCTTGAGGTTGGAAGCTCAGCTAGACCTAGATCTCCACCATGCACAATAGGAAAGATTGCTTCAGTTGAGTGGACGAGATGAATACAGAATGCAGGCCCTTCTCCACTCAGAGGTGGTCCAACTTCAGAGGAAGATATGGCATGACCAATACTTTAAAGAAAAACAGTTTCAGCCAGGAGATTGGGCGCTGTTATATGATTCAAAATATAAGGATTTCAAAGGGAAGCTGAGGACAAGATGGCTGGGACCATATACAGTGGAGAGATGCAACGATAATGGTTTAGTCCTTATCAGGACCATTGATGAAGAAGCCATCCCCATGCTCATCAATGGGCATCAATTGAAAATCTATAGGAAGCCCCTTTCTAATCAGGAGTTCATTGAAACTCTGGATGAATCAGTGTTGGTAGTGGAGCAAGTCCCTGCCTCCACTCCACCAACACCTTGAAAAATATATTAAAAAAAAAAAGAAAAAAAATTATAAAATATCCTAGGGTGAAAACCTCCTGGAGGTGCCCAGGGAAGACAGTGAGAGTGAAAACCTCCTAGAGGCGCCCTAGCTGTCTCAAAAAAAAAAAACAAACAAACAAAAAAGGAAAAAAAGAAGGAAGAAAAGAGAAACCTAATTTCTATTGAATAATTGTAGGTTTCAGGAAGGACATTGCAAGTTAGGAGAATCGCACAAGACAAGGACATAGGTCAGCACTAGGCTGCCAGCATCCCTCACCATCCATTCCTCCATGACCACTACCCTTTCCTAATATTTGGTCTCATTCAGACTAGGATTTCACCTTCTAAAGGAAGTTCTATGTGTCCTACGGGAAGTTCCGTGTCTTCTACAGGAAGTTCCTCTAGAACCTACAAACAAGCCAGAATTGGTCTCTGAAGACGACCCGAATGTTGGGAACATGTCCATGAGGCTTTTTCACACTGTGAGCAAAAAATCCATCGCCACATGTCACCTTTTTCCATCTACGTACACCTCCATTGCACTCATTTTTTATGTTCCTGCATAGTCACACACAAAAATCCTGTTTTTTCATACTGCGAGCAAAAAATCCTTAATGACAAATCAAGAAGTAGTTTTACTCACCATACCTGTTACCCTCCATCTAGATTCCTCATCCGCTGAGACCCTTGTCAGCAGTATAACTTTGCTCATCCTAGCTTGCATTCCAGGAGGAGAAGAAGCCACAGGACATCCTATAGGAATCCTGTAGCACTGATCCCGCTAAAAGACATACTCCAGAGATAGGGACAACAAAATATGGCAAAAGAGACATGCATGAAGCTCTTCTTGAATGTAAGAACATCAACAACAATAGAGGCCAAGCATGTAGTATGCATGCAACAACAACAAATGAAGGAATGGGGTTCCAGAACCTGAAATCTGCATAACACGGCCGCGACCACGCAGGTAAGTGCCTAAACTCGTTCTTCAACTGCATAAATCATATTTTAAAATCTGCATGACTATGGGAATGGTCTGAATTGGGTGAAATCGGTGGCCAGTCAACTGGCCACCCTCGGCCAGTTGCATATCCTTGTGAGATCCAAACGAGCCCCGTTACATTCAAAATTGCCGATTAGTTGTGCAGCTAGCACGTGTGGAGTGTCCATTCAGAGAGAAATCGTCAGGACTGGTAGTGGTGGCAGCGGTAATGGGAGAGCTGAGGTGATGGCAGTCAGAAAAACGTAGAAACATTATGGCTGTGACGTCGGATCAATGGTTCGGTCTGGCCACCTCACCCCTACACCATGAATCATGCCGTAGTTAAAAGATGCTCAATCAAGACATGCACTACCGTCTATTCATTCTGCACTCACGAAATTATCGACTGGAGTACGTATCCATCGCTTCCAAAAATAGTTAACCAGTCATCCTCCACTAGTTTTTCGGCCTATTTTCAAAAATATCCCGCTTATTGGGCTCTAGCGGAAGCGTAATTCCATTCTACAGGAACCGGGAGCCTTCTACAGGAAGGGTTCTATAGGAAAGTCAGAGAACCGCTCGACAAGAGGGAACCCAAAGTTTTCGTTGAATTTCAAGCTCCAAACGAGGTAGGCCCGAGAGAACTTCTCTGTGCATAATTTGTTGGTGTAAGGTGGTGAATTGAACGACATCAATTTGAAAAATAAAAGTCTACCTGTGTATTCAACAAATTGTGAAATATTTTCTTCATATTTCACTGTATTTGCCTAAGTTCTTTCTCTGCACTCCGAAATCTCCTCATCATTTTTAAAATTCTCCTGTAAAGAAGATATATGCTGCAGTAGAGGCCAACCTATGTGCATGAAAAGCTGAATTTACATATCTATCTATGTGTTGAGAAGATATTTTTTGCCCTTATTCTCTGTTATGCAAAAACAACATTCTCCTTTCAATAAATCGACAGTCGAATTTTGGGTGACAAAACAAGGGAATTATTTCTATTTGGTATTGTGAGGAACACAAGAGAAACTTCTCCCTAGGTTCAGAAGACACCAAATTCAACTATCCTTTGTTTTAGTGATTGACTATTTTTTTTCTAAGCATTTTCTTTTCTGATTAGTACATAAGAAGAACAATCAACACCATGCCAGGGGGATTCATAAGGAAAGAGCCCTCAGACTCTAGCAAGCTGTGCGAGAACCCTGAGGTGGTGGACCTTTTCACCCAAGCAAATTGGATATCCTTCTTTGACAAAATTCAGGGTCACGATGAAGAGATAACCGAAGAGTTTTTGATATCCCTGAGACCACATTCAAGGACACATGCCATAGTTAGTTTTAGGGGTTTGACCCTAGAACTCACTCCTGAGCTCATCAGTAGAGTTACTGGTCTACCATTGGGGCTCCCTTGGAGCAAGGAAGAGAGAGCATTGGGCCAAATTTCTAAGAAAACATTCTTTCTGCCCGAGGAGCATCCTGTAGAGGAAAAAAATGGAGTTAGAAGCACAAGTATGCCCCCTCTCTGGAGTGAAGTTAGTTATCAAATTATGAAGTACATCACATGTGAAGGGAGGTTTAGCATCATCTATGGATACCATTTCAGGTTGTTAAGTGAATTAAGGCATGAGATTGACTTTCCTTTAGACAAGAAACTAAGCATCCCAGATTTCCTTCTCCAGTCCCTAATTGAATGTTGTACAAAGCTAAATGAAGGGATCCCAGACCAGTTGGCCCACCATGGGCTCATCAAACTATTGGTGGAAGATGCTTTACACACCTACACTATCCCCATATCTTGGGAAATCTTCAGAAACATGTCCAAAAATGATAACATTAGGACTTTGGCTGAAAACATCACTCCATCCAACAGTGAGGAGGGGGAGCAAATTGAGGAAATGGAGAAAAACAATGATGAGGGCACATAGGGCATCCAAGCAGAAGGCAGAACAGTGGAAGCACAGGAAGAAAAAAAAGAATTTAGCTAGAGTGCTGAGCCTAAAGCAAAGGGAGAAACAATAGAAAAGACAACAAGGGAAAAGAGGATATAGAGTAGAAAGGAAAAGGCCGAACATGCCCAAATGATGGCTGCCACAACTAAGGCAGGCACCCAAAAAGAAAAGGAAAAGGCACACTCTGACATATCAGTCACACAGGCAGAAATAGTGGACACAGAGATTTCTACAGGAAGCGAAGAAAAATACCAGCAGGAAGAGAAATCCCCGGAAACATTGGCAAGGGGGGCAGCAGCTGTGCTTGCTGCATTAAGCACACCTACAAAACAAAAAGGAAAGAGAAAGAGGCAAACCTCCATGTACTTCAAAACCAAGAGGAGCACACAGATCAAAATGGGAAAACCCCAGCCATAATCAAAAGAACCAATTGTCATTGAGGACACAACCACTAAACCAAAAGAAGAGTCTCCTTCAAATATATCCATCACCTATGAAAGAGGAAGCCCAAAAAACTCCACCTGGAGGGATAGAATTAGGATGATGGACTCAAAAATAGCTCTACAGGAAGCTAAAATGACTCTACAAGAAACTCTGGCGAAATTAAAAGAAACTAAGGAATTGGAGGAGAAGGCAGCCAAACAACCACAGGGGAAGAGAAGACTGAAGAAATACTAGAGCCGAGCCCTCAACCTAGCTTGGGATCATATTACAACCCGTTAGAAGGTGGGAAGATTATCCCACATAAGTTTGTTGTACCCCTCTTCTTTGCATTGGAACAGGAGAGGGTTAGGACTCACACTTGGATGAGGATTACCAAATCCAAGGGTGTTGCAGACATAGACCACCTAGAAGAACAACTAAAGGAATCAAGGAAAGAGTTGGCCATGGTAAGACACATGGAAAGCAGTCAGAGAGCCAAATTACAGGAAGAGAATGAGTTGCTGAGGAAGCAGTTGCAGCTGCAGGAAAGTCATAAGGAAGATAGGCCGTCCATTGTGGGAGAGCAGCAGCAGCAAGAAATACCTCCAACATATAGGGAGACAACTGAGGAACAACAGAGAGAAGAAAAGCTGCCAACTGATATTGAGATGCTAAAAAAAATGCTATAGGAAAAGGAGTCATAGGTAGCAGAAGAAATACAGGCTTTGAAACAATAGGTGCAAGAGAAAGAAGCCCAAATGGCCTGCATGGCCAGCTGGACAGTAGAAGCCTTACAATGCAAGAAACCTGCAAAGTCATATGCATGATATCTTAAGGATCAATGGTTGCAATTTCAAATTAACACACTAGCCCAAAGGGGCACCATTGCATTCCAGAACTACAATTATTTCATGTATTTATGTGACAGTAGCTTAGAGGAAGACAAGGCCAAGTTAGCAGAATTCTATTTACAGAACTTGACACTTCCAAACATGAACCTGGGACCCCAATGCAGCATTGGGAGATGTACAACTAATGGCCATGGCCTCTTGGTTAAACCATGAGGAAAAGAGGGTAGAAAAAATTCGGGAAGTTATGGATAGGGAGCTGAGTGAGCCACTCATGATCAGAGAAGAACCAGAAGATCCCTCAGCTTTAGTGTATGCCCACCAGCACCTGGCCAACAACCCTCAGGTTCTCCCACACTACATTGAAAGACAAGCTCAGGCCATCACGCACTTTGAGGACATGGAGAGACTGTTGGGTGATATTTGCATACATGCTTGCACCAGGAGATGGAACACCTTGTCCCACAGTCTGAAAATAAGGGAGTACCACTCCCCAACCAGGATGCGGGAGGATTTTGCCAGAGTACCTCTCTACAAACAGTCAATGCAAAATCTAAAAACCAGCTGGATTGGCCTAAAGTTCAATCCTCCATTGCTTTTCGGACTGCTGAAAGGGTCAAAGAAGAAGAAGAACACAGGCAGTGGGAGGAGGTAGAAAGAAAAGCATGGTTTCATGACCAAGAAGAGGACATCACCTCGGAAGCCTGGGATGTTAGAGAGGCAGTCAAGGCAATCAAAGATGATGAGCTAGATTAGTTGCTCAGAGGATGAGAAACACATTCAGCAGGGGGTGATGATGAGCCCCAAAAATGGGTAACTTATTGGGCTCATTTTTCCTATTATTATCGATTAATCCACCATTCTTCATAGTTCTATGCATGCTTTTAAATATATTTATGTTAATTGAATGAATGAGAATAGTCACTTGAGCACAAAGTCTAATATGTGTTTATTGCAGATTTTTGGACATCTTTTGGACCAATGTCAAGCATTTATGAGCTAGTTGACAGCCAAATACGAAGGAACAAGGTTGAGGATTCATAGGAAGGGTGTCTCTAGCACTAAATGACCCCTTCCTTGAGTTCTCCACCATAAGCTCAGAGTTCAACAACCCACCAAAGATGATTTCAAGGGGTAGCCGAGCAGATTTTGTGAAGTGGCTGATTAACTGCAGCCTTGAGCAGCCAAGCCCCTAAAGTTAAGGAGGGTTGTTGGGAGTCCTCATAGTGCATAAGTAGGCAGGCTTCAAGCCTTAGTAGTTTAGCCATTGAATAGTTTTCTTTCACACTTGAGTGCAGCTCTGCCTTTCAACTCAACTTTGAGCTTTTGCTGTAACAATTTTGTGACATGATTATTTTTTGAGTAATGGAGATAAATTTCACCTTGTACCAACTCTGAGCTTTCTTAGGAGGCTTTAGCTCTTGGGGTTGGGCCCAACCCAAGTGCCACTACCTCCTTTGTGTACTTTTATGTGTTTTGCTGCATTCATAGAATAATTTCTGGTATTTAGATTAAAATCTTGCTTTGTTACTTAGGTTGTTTTTTATGATTGAAATAGATTTTCATAATTCAGGTTGATTTGATAGTTTGGTAAAGGAAAATACCTACAAAAATGCCACCAAAAAATCCTTGATCTCATCTCTCCTTCCTTGGGACCATGAGCTGAGACCAAGGCATACTTGCTGTTACAAAAAACTGTTTTTGCCTCTTCATGCAATTGCTAGTGTTAGATTTTTAGTTAGGAAAGTTGATACCAGATGTACTTGCATGTTTAGAATCTGTTCTTGCTTTGTTACCATAGTTATATTACATTATGTTCTACGAATAAACTTCTGTTCATCATGTTTCTGGTTTTTAGGTCAAATTAGGTCAAAATAGCTAGATCTTTGGTTTTCCTAGTCTTTGTTTGATCAGTTTTGGAAAATAGTGTGCAGAACACCTGTGATACCTCCCTGCCTACCCTTCCTCCATCATACAACCTACTCCAACCTCTAATCCAAGATTCCTTCCCTTCATTTGCCACACTTTTCCACTTTTCCCTAATTTCTACAGTCTTGTGCAACATTGCTCCCTCCATCCTTGAACAAATCCAATCCCCTTAATCACTCCTTAGCTTCATTCACCAGGTCCTAGACCCCCTAACATCCTTATCTATCCTTCATTTCCACTTTCCCATAGTTTTACCACCATCAACCCTCCAAAATCCTCTTTCAAATCTTCCTATAGGACATCCTGTAGAACCCCTGCAGACTTCCTGTAGAAGTTCACATGATCAGTTTTTCGAGATCCGAACACTGTGAAACTCTCCAAAAGGGTGTTAGGGACCCCTTAGGCCCTCTTCTCACCTTCCCAACCTCCTACAAGTTCCCACTCCATTTCCTTTCGCTAATCAACCTCTGCACAGTCAAAAATAGTTAAAGCACATGCATAATAATTCTGCAAAACTACTGAAAAATACAAAAAGATGATTTTTCCAACTTTTACTTTAGAAGTAGCTTAGTCACATGCATTTTACCTTTCCAAGGGTCAATGGCATCTAGTTCCACCACGTTCATCTCTTTTCTTGCACCAGTAGGGCTAGTTGGTAAAACTAGGGTTTGCTAGTGTTTGCGTTTCTTTTCAGCTTTCAGCTTCTTTTTGCAAGTAAACTAGCCTCTTTTGCATTAGCTTTCATCCATCACAGTTAAAAGCTTCTTCTAAGAGCTCATAGAAGTTGGCTTGAGCTCCTAGCGGACTTGTGCCAACTGATCAAGTGACAGCCTGCGGCAAGAGATAGTACTTGTGCATATAGCACCGTCGCTTCCAAGTTTGTTATGAACAACTGGGTTGATAAAAGTAAAGAAGGGAGTCCCAGGAGTTGCAACATCATTGCTGCAATATTGGATCCCACCACATCTTGTAGGATATTTTCCTTTTCATTTTCAACTTTAGCTATCCCTGCAGCAATGGGATGCTCACTTGTAGGTAGATTCGATTTCTTCTTTAAAACCCCAATCTTTGACTTAGCAGATTGCAACAATTTTTGAATTGTAGGTTGATCATCAGGATTGACACCTATTTTTATAATAATCTTCTTTAGTTCATCCACCTGAGCATTTAGAGCTCTAGAGTTGGCTTTCTCCAACTTCAATTGTTTAATTACCTTATTTAGCATTTTCTCTACCTTAACAGTAGCTGCATTTGTTTTATGTAAATCATTTACAATCAATGGCCCAGTTTGCATGTGCAAATTGATATTTTCAAGCATTGGAAGCTTGTGAGTATCAACAATCAAATTAATAGTTTTGAAATTACTAGTGGACCCAACTGACATTTCATTAGGATGAGAGAAAGCAATTTTGAGTTCACTCTTCTCCAAATCCATAGTAGATAACAATTTGGTTTGTTCAGGAACAACTTGAGACTCAGCTTGAGCCTCCATATTTAACTTCACTTTCTGGTTTCTCTCAGTTATTTGGGAAAACATACTTTGAATTAAAGGAACCTAATCATGAACAGTTTCTATGGAAGATGGGGAAGCTGGTGCACCCTCTGTTTCTCCCAATTGAATTACTAAACCAGGTTGTGCTGAAGACATTGCATCCAAAAGTTTAGTCCTTTTTGCTGCTTCAGATTCTTCTTCTTCTTCTCTAGCCCTCTTGACACCTTTTTTTGTAATGTTAGGGGTTTCAGTTTCTGTCCCCTGAGTGTTCTGCAAACCTCCATTTGCCAATTTCTCTTTTTCTGGTCTACTTTCATGCACAAAGGCTGAATATCCATTCTCTAACCTCTTCTTTGAAATAATTTGATGAGGGTCATAATCCCACTCAACCACCTGTAAAAGACACATGCCATTCGGTAGTTTCTCGACCTCTTGGGCAGCCTGTCTAGTCTTCAAAATGAAGGTCCTACTACTTTGGGAAATTTAAAGAAATAGCCTTTCTTCATAGGAAAAAAATGAACCCGATCTACATTCAAGCTCTATCTGATAAATTCAAGGGAAAAAAGCCTTATTGATGCAAATTTTGGTAACCTATATGGTTTGACAGAGGCTCCATAAAGCCTGATCTCTGTATGTTCTTCAAATATGAACCAGTCTCCACACCTCACATCTTTACTCAATTGAAGTAATTCTTGAGCTTTAGGAAGAAATGTTGGGGGCAAGGTTCCATTCAAGGTCTTATAAGCCACTGGAAGGAACAAAGAAGTGAATTCAAATAAAACACCATCTCCTGGATCATTCCTTATCAGGTCTGTCTAGAATACCACTGAATGCTTCTTTTTATTTATGTCAACAACATTTAGTCCCAAACCTGTAAAATATTCAGCATTCTGGTACAGAAATAAATAAGTAATAACTGAAGGGAACTTAGGGACCTAGTAAGAGGCAAAGTCATGAATTGGGTATTGATAGTGTCTACCCAAAATGTTGGAATATCTAGTACTACTTATGGTTTCATCATTAAAGAGAAAAATCAAAATAGTTCTTTATAAACTTGCTTGGAGTCATCCTTTCCCAGAATCTTAGAAATTACTTGCAAGACAGGTCTTATATCAACTGCAAAAATTTCTAAAGAGAACAGATTTCCATCTAGACAGAATTGTCCAGATTTAAGAGCTAGGAATGATGTAACATGAGAAAACCCCTGGGGTGACAGGTTATCGTAATATGAGACCAAATACTCTTCAGTAAAGGTTGTGTAAGTTCCAGATACAGGGTGATTCAAAGCTTGGTGAATTAATCGAGAGGTTACTTGGAAAACACTCTCCCCAGATCGATTAATTACAGAACACTTCTTGGGGTACATTGCTGCGACTAACCATTGAATGAATTAAGGGAACAAATGAGTCCTTGGGACAAAAGCTACTAAAAAACCTAACCTAACCATTGCCATGAATATAGGGACTTTTTATGGTTCAGAGTGACTTATTGATATTGTGAAAGGTGCTTAATTGTGCAGAGGGTATTAGAAATATCATGTTCAACATCCATTAATGGGGTATGGATGACTGAGGAAGAACTTACTTGTTTGGCCATGGTGTTTTTAGATGACAGCTGCTGATGATAGTTGCTGGTGCCAGTTGCTTGTGACAGTTGCTGGTGACAGATGCTGACTTGGAATGCTGAATTGGAGGTGAGGCTGCTCAGTACTAAAAGCAAATGACTAATGCAACGAGGATTTTTATTTTACGTTTATATATATGGTAAGTAAAATGGAGAGAAAATTGTAATTAATGCATAAATTAATGGAGTGGCAGATGAGGCGACGAGTACAGTGGGTGAGGTGGACGGTAATGAATGAGAGTGACAGATGACGTGGAGCAGATGAGGTGGAGTGAAACAGAGTGGGTGGCCCGTTGTAGGGTAGGGAGTGTATGGGAGATTCTTCAAGCTTGAACCCCCGCAATGATCATAGGCCATAGATCTTAGTCAACCATATCGATGTCATGTTCAGCTGCGGGGGTTCCCTCGCAGAGTGCTTTACTCGCCTCTTAAGCCATCGTTTGATCATTCTTCATAAACCACTTGAGTTTTAGCATATGGGTCAGGCCCACCTTACATTACTTTGAATGCCGCCAATAGTATGAATTAAATCAATACTTAAGTCTTTCAAATTCTCTTTTGATTTTTTAAAACATAATATTTGATTCTTTTTATTTTTATTTTTGTGATAATATTAAAAATTAAATTCAAATGACAATGGATGCTACAACATTTGGCTCCATCCGGGGATAGTGCTTTTACCATAGAAGCACTAAGAACCACAGATTAGTGCCTTCACCTTGGGCATGGAGTCATATATTGCTTTTCCAAATTTAATTCTATGGAAACTGTACAATGAATTCACTCTAGTATCTGCAATGACAAGGTATTCGTGATTTAGAGTTGGAAATAATGTTTGAGGTACTGACCATTGACAGGGAGCTATAAAGTTTCACCGTCAAGATTCTCCAGGAAGAATGCATTATTTGCCCTTACTTCTATAATCTTGAATGGGCCATACTAGAGAGGATCAAAATTCCCATGTTTGCCCTTATCTTCTCTCCTAGTATCCCACCTTAACACCACGTCTCTAGCTTTAAAATCAATTTCTTTAGCTTTTCTGTCAAAAGTACCCTTCAGTTTGATTGATACATAATCAAATTATCTCTTACCTTATCTCTGCTTTCATTCAACTCCACTACCTTATGCATCCTTCTTATTAGAGCATTGGGTTATTATTTTGCCTCTTGAATCATTGCAATCACAGGCTTCACAAGCTGACTAGGAAACAAAGCTTGAGTTCCATACACTAACTCTAAAGGTGATTTTCCTGTAGACCTTTTTGTAGTCACTCGGACAACCCAAAGAGAAAACTTCAATTTTGAATCCTAGTCTTCCTGATTCTATGCAATATTTTTTTAAAGAATTTTCATCAATGTTTTGTTAGTGGATTCAACCAATACATTCCCCTGAGGATGATAAGCTGTTGAATGAGATACAATGACATTATATTTCTGACAAAAAGCAACAAACTTAATTGAACTAAGCACTTGAGCATTATCATTTATGATCTTGAGAGGGCACCCAATTCTGCTAAAAATGTTTTCCTCTAAAAACTTCATCACCACTTGGTCATTTGCCTTTTTAGTAGGTATAGCTTCTACCCTCTTGGTGAAATAATCAGTGGCTGTAAGAACCCATTTGTGCTGTCCACTCGAAGGTGGATTAATTTCTCCAACAAAGTCTAGCCCCCATTGTCTGAATGGTTCTTCTATGAAGACTGGGATCAATGGAAATGGAGCTAACCTCTTTTTTTCAGCAAAAAGCTGACACTTTTGACAACTTCTGACAAAATTATATATATCACCAAATAAGGTGGGCCAATAAAAGCCCGCCTGGAGAATTTTGTGTGTAGTAATCTTCTAACTGTAATGCCCACCACATAACATTTCATGATAATCTTTAATTGTATCTGTAGATTCATATTCTGTCAAACATATCAATAAAATTCCCACAGGATCTTTCCAATACAATTTTCCCTCCACAATCACATATAGTTGTGCCTTGATTTTTAATGCTCTATATATTTTTCTATCCAATGACTGGGGACAAGAAAGAAAACGTAAATAATGAACTATGTGCTTATACCATTCTAAACATAAATTTTTTTATCGGATCTTCATACCTAGATTTGATTTTTCTTCACCCTTTTTAATTATTTCTTCATTTACAGGTGTTAACAATTTGATTCCCAATGCCTAAAAAATTGTCTCTGTCAACATATTTTCCAATCCCTTCGATTTCACCATTTTGGTGGGCTTTATGTGTAAGTCACATTCTTGGATCTTAGCTATCCATTTTCCTCTTTTACCTTCCACATCACTCTGGACTAAGACATCCTCGACTGCAGCATTTGGCACATAAGCAATGATCTGTGATTGTTACACATAAGTCTTGAAGGCTTTTAGGGCCTTTACTAAGACATATACCTATTTTTCAAGAATATTGTATTTGAGTTTAGCATATCTGAGAACCTTACTAAAGAAAGAAACTCGCTGCTCTTTTCCTTCATCATTTTTCTGTAACAGAACAATAATTATTGAATTGAGTGATGCAAATGAAAATATTTGAAAAGGCTTTTGATAATCAGGGCTAATCAAAACTGGAGCTGCTTGTAATGCTTATTTGATCATGGAAAATGACTCCCTGGCCTCCTTGGTCCAATGTACTTCATTTTCCTTCTTCAAGATATTAGTAATATTCTTTACAATTTCAACATAATTGGACACAAATCTCCTTAAAAAATTCATTTTTCCCATAAATTTTTGAATGTCTTTCTTACTTCTGGGTAGGGGTATTTTTTGCACAGCTTGCACCCTTGCTGGATCTATCTTTACTCCATCTCTTGAAACAATGTGTCCCAACAATTTGCCTTCTTCTAGAGCAAAATAGACTTCCTAGGATTTAAAGAAAGCCCATATTTTTTGCACTTCTCAAAAGTCCTTTTAAGATGTTTCAAATTCTCCTCATATGACTTAGAGAAAACAATGATATCATCCAAATATATCACTACAAACTTATCACCCACAAATTCAATGTCCATAGCCCTATGGAATGTTGCATCTGCATTCATTAACCCAAAGGGTATTCAAGCATACATGAAAGTTCCCCAAGGAGTTGTGAATGAAATCTTCTTTTGATATTTTTTATCAATAGCCACCTGATTATATCCAGAGAAACCATCAAGCATTGACATTCTGAATGATCCAGTTACCTTTTACAGCACATGATCCATTTTAGGTAATGGATAGTTATCTTTTAAGGAAGCTCTATTCAAATTTCTAAAATCCACACATAATCTTATTTCTCCATTTTCCTTCCTTACAGGTACTAAATTGGCCACCCAATAAGAGTATTGAAGTGGAACTATTATCTTGGCATCAAGAAGCTTCTTAACTTCTTTTTCAATCAATTGCAAAAGCAAAGGGTTGATCTACCCGAGTTTCTGCTTAAATGGTTTAACCCCTTCTTTTAGGGGAATCTTGTGCTAAATGATGTTCACATCATATGTCTTGAGTTCCTCATAGGACCAAGAAAAAACATTAGTGTACTTCTTGAAAAACTCAATATATCTTTCCTTATAATTAAATGGAACTCCCTTAAACAATTTGACTAACTTGGGCTCCTTCTGGGTTCCAATGTTGTAATCTTGGATCTGTTCATCATGTGAAACTTTATTTGAACTAACAACTACATCATTAAAATTAAAAAGTCTTTTAAGAGGGACAAGTCCTCTTGGTAGAATATTATCTTTCAATTGAATAATTTTATGATTAACTATAGAATCTTTAAAATCACTTACTTTTGCACTGTCTATTACTTCATCCCCATCTTGATCAATTTCAGTGCGTTGAAAGTCTTCAATCATTGTCAAGAATTTTTAATCTACTGATCATCCTTAAAAACTTGCCAATGTTTTATGTTATCTGGAACAGATGGCTTATGCTTCACTTCAAACTCATATCTCAGTCTCGGATTATGGGAGGCCTAAAGATACTGGCTGCCACAACTAAGGAGTCTACTAACCTGTTCCTATCTCTTGGAATGAATTGTATGTTGAAAGCCTCAAAGAAATTCTCAACTAAATCCCAAGCTTCATTTCTATATGCCCTAAGCCTAGGGTGTTTTGTTTGAAAATGATTTTTAATTTTCTTTATAATCAATTATGAATCTCCAAAGACAGAAATAGATTGAACTCCCATTTGTTTTCCTGTTTGAAGAGCAATGATTAAGGATTCATATTCTGCCACATTGTTAGTTGCTTCAAACTCTAACTTAAAAGAAAATGGGATCATGTCACCTCCAGGTGTAATTAATAGAAAACCAACACCTGTTCCTTCCTTAGAATAGACTCCATCAAAGAAGCACTTCCATACCCCTTCTGTTTGCAGCTCTGTATTTACACATGATGAAGTGAGCCACAACCAATTCTGCATTTTCATGCAGCATGAAACAAGAAAAGTCATCTTTTTCTTCGCTGTACACAGGTGAATTACTTAATCCATTCTTGATATGAAATGGGGGTTTTATAACTTGTTATGCTTACAAGAACCTCCCATTCAGTTAAACAAATAAATGATCTAGCTTATACATGACATTTGCGGAATTAAATACTTGAAACAAGTGTGTTTTATTTTATTTTAACTGTTTAAGTGCTTTAAGTCCATTTGTTTCTGCTGATATTAAACACATATAACAGCCATATAATTCAACAAATAAACATCCACACATAGCAGCAAATTTAATCTAGGAGTTCACTTGAATATCGTGGGCTACGTCTCCTTGAGATTTTTTCATCTTGACTTGACTCTTTGGGATTATGGCAAAGTTTCTTTTACAAGTTCCACACTTAACTCCAAAGGTTACTAAACTGAACCAATGGGCTTAGAATACCATCTATATCCTTGTCATGGATGTCATCACTCTGCAAATAGATCTAAGCTCCTTTAGACTTGATTCCTTCAATCAGTGCTCTGAGCTACCTTGAGCTTCTTGATGGCACTAACTCCTTCATAATTCTCCAACTATCACTGAAACCTCATCCCCTATCTCCAACACATATCAAACATTGAAAATAGAATGAACATTTTCTCAAAATGAGCACTGCATCCCTAAGCTAGGCCTTCTTCCACGGTTGGCATTGGGCTGCCTAAAACTTCCCTGTAGCATCTCGGCCTTTAGAAGTCCCTAAATGCTCTATAAATCCCTACAATGGATTTAGAAGGCTCATCATAGTCAGGAATGACTATTTGTTCACCGATAAGGACTACTGGTAGCTCCTACAACTACCTCCAACCCCTGGTGGCCCTGAGCTCGAAAATCTCCCTGGATGAAAATCTCTATGAAGATGTCTTCTTTGGCTTCTATGGACTATTCCATTGGCTTCAAAAGTTTCCAATTAGCCTAGATAGCCTCTTATTTTTCTCCCTCTCTCTCTGGTCCAAAACTACTCCTGGAGTGCATTTAATCAATATCCCCTAGGGATACTCCACCAAATTTGGTGAACTGCACCTAACTCCAGTTAAACTTGGCATATCCGCCTAAGTTTAGCTGCTTTGCCAAGATGACCATCGGAGGTGAGCCATTACAATAACTGTTTGGGCATGCATATGAGGTGGTATAATCCCGATGGTTAGGGATAATCCTCATTGGAATAATTTCAAATAGCGGAATCTCCACCATTGATCTATCCCGCTCGATCCAACGGATATCGTGTCGTCTTCTCACCAACTAACCCAGATGATCTCCACCATCGATGTGACCTGTCCAATCAAACAACTGTCATGCAATCTCACACAGATTCTTGCACAACTAATATCAAGTTGAGAGTGCACAAGAAAAGTATTTTTCCCATGCTACGTGTCGACCACTAAGGTTAATTGTGTGAAATCGTAGAATACCATTTTCAACTTTTTGTTTGCGTGAGATACCATTTCCGACTTTTTGAATACTACCCACGTACTTAATAGAGAACTTAAAGAAAGAAATTTAAGGAAAGTTTTCGCACTTACCCCAAAAGTGAATATTCTAGGAAATATTAATCTTTTTCAATATTTTCGAAAACCAAATTAATCTTGGTCAAATGTGCAAAAATTGCAGTTTACTGAACTTTTCAAATTGCGATAACTCCTTCATATGGTGTTAGTTTTTTGAACTGTTCATGGCATCGAAATCAGGAAGATGAGATCTATCCAGTTGCTCAGGTTTGACACTCTTTCGAACACTTTGAAATATGAGCTATCACTAAGGTCATTGATCAATTTTTGATCACTCCTCCCCATTAGGAATCTTTTGGACCCCGTAAAACTGATATACTGATTTTTACAGTAGATGAGAGTACATCACCCTCTTCTTTCAGCCTCCATACACTTTCCTTGCATGGCTAGTGCCTTTGAACCAAAACTCGAAGGTAGTCAACACTTCCCTTCCTGGATGCGCTTTTCCTCCTGTTAAGAACTGTCTTCCTTGAACTCATTTAGAATTTCTGTTGAGAAGTTTACAGAAGGTAGTTGAACATTGCGTCCTTGATCATTGACCCAACATGGCTCAAAAAAACATGAGATTACATCATAATATATGCATACTTACTAAAATTTTCATATATACCAATGAAAGTATGTTTTACTGTGTCAAGAAGTCAAACCACTTCTTACGAAGCCACTTCTATGGCGACTTTTGTTGCTGCAAATCTTCTTCTGACATCTTGTCAAAAACAACATAATGCAAAAAAACAACTTGACGACATAAATTCACATCATGTGAATCATCATCACGTCTCTTACATCTTGTGTACAAATGATCGACTAAATCACAAGCTGACAAAAACATACCTTTTCCAAACAACTGACTCTCCAAGTCAAGCACGTACAAAAAGAACTTGACGATTCTTTTTCAAATTAGAAAGAATTCCACCTCTTGTGAAACACTTTATCATTATCTCCCTTTTTAAATCTTGGAGACAAAATCGACTTTTCCAAGTCGATATGACATTGCATGCATGTTTAAACAAAGCAATCGACCATCAAGTCAATTACACATACATGTTCAAATACAATGAAGTCATCAACATTCCTTTGTTCATACATACCATTCTCATGCATGTATTCCATTCTTCAAATTTCTCTTAAGCAAAATCATAAGTACAAGATCCTCAATCATATGTAAATGTACTTACAAGGCTGAAATGAACATAATTTTGCTGCAATAAAGCGAGCCTCATACTCAGCTTTTTCATTCACCTTTTTGGTAAAACCCTGCAACTTGCATTCTATTGGCAAATAAATGTATCAAATCAAAAGACATGCAACCTTTAACTGGACAAGAACTCTAACCATTTCTTACCAATCCATATAAAAGGCACTTCCTTTAACTACATATCGACATCAACATGTGAATTTTTCTGAAACACATCAATTATGGAAACTTCCTTTCCATTCTTGCCATTTTCCTTTTCCACCTTTTTCAAATTTCATGGAAGCATTGTTGGATTCAAAATCCAACACTTTTCAGCAATATGTCCTTGATTATGGCAATAATTGCAACACATGTTCATCTTCTTTACAACATAATTTTCCTTGTCGAATGGACCTTTGGCTTCTTTCCTCCTCTTCTTCAAAAGTTTCCAGTATGTGGCCATTTTCTTCCAACATCTAGAAACACTATGGTTAACCAAACCAAAAAAGGAACATGCAATTTTTTTCCAATGCTTATGTGGAAATTTACCATGCTTTACATAATCAAAAGAAATGTGATTGAAATCATATTTATACCTTCCTTTTTCACCTTTGTTTCCTTCATGAGAAGGTGAATCGAATGAAGAAGTGGCTCCCTTTGGAACACCATCAATCTCTTCAATGATTTTATAGCTTTCACAACTCCCTTGTTCAAGTGCATGCTTATGAACACCTTCTTCTTGAAAATTATGTTTCAAATAATTTAATTCCCGATGAATACAATCTTTACAAACTTGAGGTAGAGAACCTAAAATGAAACTCCTTCTAGGAACCGTTTCAATTGCCTTCATGGCTGCTTTGGAACTTTCTCCATAAGATTGTCCATAGCCAAGACCAAAATACTTAGGCCTTTCCTCAACCATTATTGGCTAAACTATGCCTTGTGCATGTTTTCCCAATCCATTCCTTCATAGCCCATTTTTGACATCAACTTGGACCCTATACCTCTTGTATGTTTTTCAAAAGAACCAACATAAACATTCTTAGAGGAAATTGAAGGCAAACTAGGATTGTTGCCCTCTTCTTCAAACTGATGCTTGACTAAGGCTTCTTTCACAACAAGGAGATGTGTCTCCAACTCATGCATCCTTTCTAGGTTCATATTTGCATTATGAAGTTGGCCCTCCATTTATTGCAACTTGTCAAAAAGCAACTGCTTCTCTTCCTTCATGGAATTCAACTGTTCTCGAAGTTTGGTTCTCTTCCTTTCATCTTCATGCATTTGTTTCACCATATCCATCATGATGAACATGTTTCGATTCATGTCTTCATCAAAAAAACTTGTGAAGGAGGAGGATTTTGAAAACTCACTTGTAGAAGTTGTCATTATAGAAATGAACAAAACAACTTCAACAAAATTCACAAAGCTTTCAAAATCTATTGACAAGACTTCTGAACTAAATGGCTGTAGAGTCAAACTCTTATTCAAGTAGCCTTTTGAAAACAAATCCTCTTGTGCTTCAAGGGTTGCCTCAAGGTCCTCTGGGTAAGGTAAATGCCTTTATCTCTTCTTCCTTCTTAAACTCAAGAAACAACCAATTTACAAACAATCAAACAATCAATTTATTTGTATTGTTCAGACACCTTTCAAGTCAAACAAGCAACCTAATGCTCTGTCAATCAAGTAACCATGCTATGTCAATCAAGCAACCTACTTTGTCAATCAAGCAACCTGCTCTGATACCACCTAATCTGAAATGGGGGTTTGATAATTTGTTATGGTTACAAGAACCTCCAACTCAGTTAAACAAATAAATGATCTAGATTATATATGATATTTGCAGAATTAAATACTTGAAATAGGTGTGTGTTTTATTTTAACTGTTTAAGTGCTTTAAGACCATTTGTTTTTGATGATATTAAACACATATAACAGCCATATATCGCAGCAAATAAACATCCACACATAACATCAAATTTAATCTAGGATTTCACCCGAATATCATGGGCTACATCTCCTTGAGATTTTGTCATCTTGACTTGGCTCTTTGGGATTAAGTAAAGTTTCTTTCACAAGTTCCACACTTAACTCCAAAGGTTACTGAACTAAACCAATGGGCTTAGAATATCATCTATATCAGTGTCATGGCTGTCATCACTCTAGAAACAGATCTAAACTCCCTTAGACTTGATTCCTTCAATCAATGCTCTGAGATACCCTAAGCTTCTTGATGGCACTAACTCCTTCATAATCCTACAAATATCACTAAAACCTCATTTCATATCTCCAACACATATCAGACATCTAAAATAGACTGAACATTTTCTCAAAATGAGCAGTGCATCCCTAAACTAGGCCTTCCTCCGTGATTGGCACTAGGCTGCCTGAAACTTCCCTGTAGTATCTCGGCCTTTATAAGTCTCTAAATGTTTCTGAAAATCCTTGCAAAGGATTCATAAGGCTCATTATAGTCAGGAACGATTGTTGGTTCGTTGAGAATGAGTACTAGTAGCTCCTACAATTGCCTCCAACCCGTGGTGGCCCTGAGCTCCAAAATCTCCCTAGATGAAAAGCTCTATGAAGATGACTTCCTCAACTTCTCTGGATTGTTCCATTGGCTTCAAAAGTTTCCAATTAGTGTAGATATCCTCTTTTTCTACTCTCTCTCTTTGGTCCAAAACTACTCTTGGAGTGCATTTAATCAATATCCCCTAGGGATACTCCACCAAATTTGGTGAACTGCACCTAACTCCAATTAGACTTGGCATATCCGCCTAAGTTTAGCACTCCTCCAAGATGATCGTCGAAGGTGAGCCATTACAATAACTATTTGGGTGTGCATATGAGGCGGTATAATCCCGACGGTTAGGGATAATCCTCACTGGAATCATTTCAAATAGCGGAATCTCCACCATCGATCTATCCCACTCGATCCAACGGATATCGCATCGTCCACTCACCAACTAATCGGGGGATCTCCACTGTTGATGCGACCCATCCAATCGAATGGTTGTCGCACAATATCGTATAGATTCTTGCATGACCGATATCAGGTCGAGAGCACATGAGAAAAGTAGTTTTCCCATGCTATGTGTCAGCTGCTAAGGTTAATCACGTGAAATCGTAGAATACCATTTACAACTTTTTGTCCGTACGAGATACCTTTTCCCACTTTCTGAATAGTACCCACGTACTCAATACAGAACTTAAAGAAAGACATTTAAGAAAAGGTTTATCGCTTACCCCAAAAGGGAATATTCTAGGGAATATTAATCTTTTTTAATATTTTCAAAAACCAAATTAGTCTTCATCAAATGTCCAAAAATTGCAGTTTAGTGGAATTTTCAAATTGCGATAACTCCTTCATATGGTGTTAGTTTTTCGAACCGTTTGTGGCACCATAATCAAGAAGATGAGATCTATTTAGTTGCTTAGGTTTGACACTCTTTTGAACACTTTGAAATCTAAGCTATCACTAAGGTCATTGATCAATATTTGATCAATTCTTTGTAATTTTTTTAAAAAACCTTGTTTCTATGTGCAACCTTTTCTATTCTCCATCAAAAACTAATATGATAGCATAAGTAAAATCCAATTTTATGACTCCCCCCAATTTAGCCCCCCATGACCTAGATAGCAACATTCTAAACCTCACAGGGATATCTACTACTACTACATCCATTACTAAGCTTCTAGCTGGGATCTGAGCTAATGACACCTCCATATCCTTAATGACATCAAGACACTTGAGTTTATTTGAATCAAAAGAATATAGGTCTATGTAAGGCTTAATAACTTGCAAATTCAACTGTTTCATTACTAATAGTGGCATAAGGTTGTGTGAAGCTCTAGAATTAAACATACAATTATGCAAGAGGAAGTCATGAATCAATAAAGAAATGTAGGAAGGAGGTGTTGAAGAATATACCTCCTCCACATGTGGGCAAAAACAACTACTGGTTTGTCTTCTTGTAGATTCACAATGTCATTTATATTCACGTTCTAGGAAAAGTTGATAAACTCAACAATCTCTCTTTTATAAACTGGTGTTTTGACCAACTCTATGAGAGGCACTTGAATTCTAATTTTTTCCAATTCTTTAATGAGACTAAATGCATGGACCTTTTTGGTACTCTTTTCTGTTTCTTCTTCACTTTTCCTCATCACTGAAATCTCTTCTGGAATTGAATCTCTTCTGGGAAGACTCACCTTGATGTATTCGAGTTTTTTTGTTTGCACTCTACCATTTCTTTCCTTTATTTAACTATTTTGCAGGATGTGTTTCTTATGGAGTCGCCTTTTGAAGGGGAGTAGGAACTTGTTACTCACCTTCATTTTCTTGAATTCTAGACCTTTTTCTTGATCTCAAGTCATATTTCTTATGTAATTATGCTTGTATAAAATCAGTGAATTGCTTCCAGTATTCATCAATTTCATTTTCATCATAAGTGGCATCTGTTTTAGTATATTCTTCTCCTTCAACACCTAGTTCATCTTCATCTCTTGCATACAATGTGGAAATATGATCATCATGATCTTTGGAATGCTCTTCTGATACTTCACCAAGATCTGCCTCTAAGTATAGTGGTTCATGAACCTGATCCTAATGTTTTCTTTCCTTTTGCAAAATCTGCAGAGGCTGTCTTCTATATTAGGGATTAAAGTTTCTGTTTTGTTGAACTTGCCTTTGAGAATTTTTACTCTCCAACTCCAATTTAATCAATTTACTAGACAAATCACATTGTTCATATCCTCTAATGTTTGGATTTGAGAGGATTCCTCTTTGGCCTTTCCCTTATCTCGGGTAGGCTGTGCCTCTGGTGCTTTGCCTGCAGCCACCAGATTCGCTTCTATTTCTAGAGCATCAGTTTGTATCTGGTCAAGGGGTGTGGATCTTCTCTCCCTTATTGTAAACCCAAAATCTGATTCAAATGCCCTTGCAAAAGTTGTTTTTGGAACAGTAGGAGGGGGATTGATTTCCACTAGAAGACTGTTGTAAAGTTTATTAAACCTTCTGATGAACTCAACAAAACTTTCATTAGTTTTCCTTTTAATAGAATTGAACTCTATAAGTGAATACCCATGATCTCACTTCTCTCCTAATCTCTGGGTGAACTAGCGCTCCATCTATTCCCATGTAGGAATAGAGTTATTAGCAAGCCCTTTAAACTACTTTCTCACTTCACCATCTAAGGATTACACAAAAAGTCTTAAAACAACATCCAGGTGTTCAACATTGAGATTTTCTGCAAAATTACAAAACGTTGCTATATGCTTCTCTGCTGTTTGTTCATCTTCCCTTGAGAAATGACGAAGAATTTTTAGGTATTCTTGAGGCATTTGATTCAATTATTGAGGCAATTGAAGAGGTGCATACCTATTCAACAAGAATACAAGTTCTGCCATGTTTTCACCTGAACTTACTGAACCTTGAATACTAGAAAATGTAGAACCTGTCTGAGGGGTAAATGGAGTATGAAAAGGGGGTAATGTAGATATAGGTTCAGGTTGAACAACTATAGAAGATATATTTTTAAATACTGAAAAAGAAGCAGACTCTAAAGACTGTTCTTGGCAGTTAGGTTCTTGGAATAAAGTGGATGTAAAAGGTAATTCTTGATCAATAAAAGGTGAATGTTTGGATGAAAGATGTGCATAACTGCTACCAGGTGCAGATAGTGTAGGACTTGGTGTAAATGGAGTTATTTTCCAACCCTCTTGGAAACTAATCTCTCAGGGTATGAAAGGGCTTGAACTTTCTGCTGTGAGGTATCTGACCTTGTATGAGGCCTTTTTGAAGCCAGATTTGTTATTCTTGTTCAATACAGCCAAATATTTCCTCCTAACTGAAAAGCCAAAGGAAAATATTAAAAACCCAGGGAAACACATTCTTGCCTTCGTTCCCCGGTAGTGGTGACAATTAACGTTGTCCCTTAAGAAACCAATTTCTAGGCTGTGGAGAAATTGTGCTTAAGACATTAAATTTTATTATGCATGTCACTTATTTGTATAATGTATCTTCTTTTGAAGGATATGAAAGACTTGACCTTAAACCCTTAATATTTAGCTGAATGAAAATCTCAAGATGCCATGTGATGCTATATATAAACGCTGTGTGAGGAATATTTTGAGAAATTAAAGACAATATGCTGTATTTGACAAAAACTATCATCTGTAACTTAGAAGAAATATAGAGAAAGGAGTTTTAAATATGGGAGTGCTCTTTTAAGGAATTTTAATTTTATTCACATAAGCAAACAAAGACTTGCAACTTCATTACCATATTTAAAAAGAGGAAGAGGCATAATGACACATAACAAAGAAATTACAAAATCATACCCAACACTGTATGGAAAACTCTTGATTTTTTCATTAATCATCAGCCTCTCAATTACAAAATAGCATAGTCTTCCGGTTCTTCAAAATTCAAACCTTTCTTCTATAATTATCCCTCTTTTTATACATCATGAGACAATTGGTAACTACCAAAACTGTCAAACTGCTTAACTACTTTCTAACTATCTAAAGTAAATGTCATTACAAAATATTACATAAAAGGGTAAAAGGCACCTCATTTTCCTCAGGAAATAAGATAACATAAAGTAACAGATATTAAAGTATGATTGGTGATTGGTGATTGCTGTTTGAATCTATGGCTTGAGTAGGTGGTCCTCCTGGTGTATCTTTGGTTTTTTCTATCATCCATTCTTTGCATTTTCTCCACAATGGTACATTTGACTTTGATGCTTCTTCCAGTTTGTTAAGTGCTATTCTGCATGCTGTAATCCTACTATAAGTAGGCTTCTCTGTAAACAGAGTCTTCACCATCCATAGAAGCTTAAAATATTTATTAAGGTAATTCACAATAGTGGCTTCCTTTAATACTATTGTCTTTTCATGAGTGTTATCAACTTTGCTTTTTGCCTCTACTAGAAAAGTCTCATATTTCTTCCATGGCAGCAAGTTTCCTTGTAGATCCCAGCAAGAGGGAAGTCCAACTCTAACCCTTTTATCAAATAGGATGTTAGACTTGGAAACTGCTTCCTTCATCTCATTTATCTTCTTCTCGACAATATTTCTGTAAATATTTCTGACAATCATCTTGTTAAAATCTATTTCACATAGTGTTCTGTCTTGCATGTCGTGCTCCTTTAATTATGAATTAGATTTAGAATTAATGAAATCTATCATTCTCTTTGCAAACTTTGATCTATCTAATTTTTTTTGCTTATTTTGCATGACCACTCCTTCCATATCTCGGACAATTGTTTTTTCCTCAGAAATAATAACAATTAACTCCTAGATGCCCTTCATAATCTCAATGATTTCATCCCATAGAATATCCTTGGCTTGAATTAAGGACATATTGCCCTTCATTTTTTCCTTTAGCCTTTTGATTTCATCTTCAGCCCTTAGAATATATTTCCTATACTTTTTTGCATTTTCCTTCTCCATTCTTGCTTCTTCCTCACTCAAATTCAATAACTTACACGTTGTTTCCAATTCCCTTTATGCTTTCTTTACATCATGCTTAACCATTTTTAGCTCTGTTCCCAATTGTAATACCTGTGCTGCTGGATCTTCTGTATTAGATGGCATTACTATTGTACAGACATGAGTATCTATCTATTGTTGCAACTTATCCAAAGATTCTTTAAGTAATGAAAATCCTTCAGTTTTATGCAATACATCGTGTAGGAGATTTTCCTTTTCATTTTCAACTTCAACTATCCCTACAACAATGGGATGCTCACCTGTAGGTAGATTCAATTTCTTCTTTAAAACACCAATCTTTGACTTAGCATATTGCAACAATTTCTGAATTGCAGGTTGATCATTAGGATTGACACCTATTTTTATAATAATCTTCTTTAGTTCATCCACCTGAGCATTCAGAGCTCTGGAGTTATTTTTCTTCAACTTCAATTCCTGAATCACCTTATTTAGCATTTTCTCTACCTTAACAACAACTACATTTGTTTTATGTAAACCATTTACAATCAATTTCCTAGTTTGCATGTGCAAATTGACCCTGTCAAGCATTAGAAGCTTGCGAGTATCAACAGTCAAATTAACAATTTTGAAATTACTAGTGGACCCAACTGACATTTCACTAGGATGAGAGAAAGCAATTTTGAGCTGACTCTTCTCCAAATCCATAGCATATAGCAATATGGTTTGTTTAGGAACAACTTGAGATTCAGCTTGAGCCTCCATATTTAACTTCACTTTCTAGTTTCTCTCAACTATTTGAGCAAACATACTTTGAATTAAAGGAACCTGATCATGACAAGGTTTTATGGAAGATGGGGAAGCTGGTGCACCCTTTGTTTCTCCCAATTGAATTACTAAACTAGGTTGTGTTGAAGACATTGCATCTAGAAGTTTAGTCCTTTTTGCTGCTTCAGATTCTTCTTCATCCAAATCAATAACATCTTCTCTAGCCCTGTTGACACCTATTTCTGTAACACTAGGGGTTTCAATCTCTGTTCCCTGAGTGTTCTGCAAACCTCCATTTGCCAATTTCTCTATTTCTGGTCTACTTTCATGCACAAAGGCTAAATGTCCATTCTCTAACCTCCTCTTTGAAATAATTTGATGAGGGTCATAAGCCCACTTAACCACCTGTAAAAGGCACATGTCATTCAATACTTTCTCGACCTCTTGGGCAGCCTGTCTGGTGTTCACAATGAAGGGTCCTACTTCTTTGGGTAGAAATTTAAAGAAATAGCCTTTCTTCATAGGAACAAAATGAACCTGATCTACATTCAAGATATGTATGATAAACTCAAGGGAAAAAATCCTCACTAGCACAAATTTTGGAAAGCTGTATGGTTTGATAGAGGCTCCATAAAGCTTGATCTATGCACGTTCTTCAAATATGGACCAGTCTCCACACCTCACATCTTTACTCAATTGAAGGAATTCTTGAGCTTTAGGAAGAAATGTTGGGGGAAAGTGATCTGAATTTGAAACTACTTGTAAATGGTTTGCAAGGTATTCAATTCAGTAATAAACATGTTTGAAAGATGCCCATGTCTTTCAGTAAAGAAACAAATGAAATTTTCAGCTGTTCATGATCCATTCAAGCATAGCAGAATTATTTCCTTTTACTGTTTAACTCATTAAAACGAATTTGTTCTGCAAAATAAATCAACCACATATGCAAAAGAAGTTGATGAAGCAGTTCACCCCTCATGGGCTACGTCTTCTGGGTCCAAGGCTCTCAAATGGGCCTGTCCTTGTTTTAATTAAATGCTCAAAATGAATATACAGCTGAATATCAGTCTCTACAGGTGTAATAGACTGTAAAAATAGATTCAGAACACATGAATCCTTCAGGATTGACTGCTGGTTCACCTCCAATGGATACCTGCAACCCTATATAGTTCTCACAACACTGGGCCCTGGTGGTTCCTAGAACTTCCACGGCTCCAAAACATGTGAAAATGACCTCAGATTGTTGTAAGACCTATGCCAATGGCTCCAGAAGGTTGAAAATACCCAAAAAAAATAAAAATTCGTCCAAAACCGCCTTTCCTAGCCAAAGTTATGGCCATTTACTCCCAACTGCTAGTTTCCCCTAAAAAGACTCTAGCTAACTTTAGTTACGGCCAGTTAGCTCCGCCAATTATGGCGGGACCACCCAAATTTGGTGCTCCACCAAAAATCAGCCAATTTAACTGCTTGTAATTAATGTGCATGTGACCAAAAAATGTAGGCGGTTTGTTTGCATGGGATTGCGTGCTGACGGTTTGAGCGGAGCCCCTGGTTCAATGGTTGTGGTGATATGGTGCGGGGGATGGCCCCTTTCATTCCCTCCCGCCATCAAATTCAAAATTTAAATAAAGTTCTTTCTGCTCATATGACATGGACTGCCTCCATAGCCTAACGGTAAGGCGTTGCATTCGTTGAAGACAGGTCGTGGGTTTAATTCACAACCCCACCAAAATTTTAAATATATGCCCCATTGTGCTGATGTCACCTGAGCCACATGGCAGCCTCTGGGCTTGCCACGTGGTGGCTTCTGATTGGCCCGCCCAAAAGGAATATTCTTTTTATCTTTTTTTTTTGAAAATTCAAAAATTAAGGGTTATTGGGCGATTTTGTTTTTGACATAACTTTCACATACTACGACCGTTTTTCGAACCATTTGTGGTACCGGAATCGGGAGGACGAGCTCTATCCGGTCGTTTAGGTTCGAGCAGTTTTGAGCACTTTCATTTTTTGAGGATTTTTACGACCACTTGGACATGAAGGCCCCTGATCACGCCTCCCCATTGGGAAGCTTTTGGACCCCAAAAGCCTTCAACTACCTGTTAAAGAGGTGAGGGTACAGTGCGCTCACTCTGTCCACCTCCATCCACTTTGCCTTGTTCGGTTTGCTGCCTTTGAAACCAACCCGAACATACTCTACATTGCCCCTCCTTGAAGTGCATGTCCTTCTGTCAAGGATTGTATCTTCTTTCAGCTCATTTAAGAATTCTGGCGAGAAATCTTCTATATATGGCAGCTGAACAACACTTTCATGATCAGCGATCAAAGGAGGTTCATAAAAACGTAAGTTCTCCACATTAACAATAGAACACATTTGCATGTAGGAAGGCAAATCTAATTGAAAAGAAATATTTCCAACCTTCTTGAGGATTTTGAATGGACCATAACGAATAGGCTTCAACTTTTTACCTTCTCCTTGCATCCTTTCCTTACTAATGTATAGCCATACCTCATCCCCTTCTTGAAACTTGTGATCGACTCTATGCTTGTCGTGTCTTTCCTTGTACTTGCCTTGACTCTTCTCAAGCTGTTCTTGAATTTGCTGATGTATTTGCTGAATTCTTTCAATGAATGAACAAGATTTGTCAATATCACTATGTCCCTTAATGGCAACATCTTTCTCAAGAATGAAATCAAGAGGTGATTTGGGCAAGTAACCAAAACAAGCTTCAAACAGTGAGCTGTTTGTGGAAGAGTGCTTGGCATGGTTGTAAGCATGTTGTATGTAGTGCAAATGTTCATCCCAAAGCTTGGGATGCT
>APFE031244714.1:5377-23742 GCA_000404065.3 Pinus taeda | reverse complement strand
TGATGATGTTTGTGAGTTGTGCATAAGGTATTCAAGAGGAATCTCCAAGGCTTGTAAGAATTCTAGAGATGTTTGTTCCTTCTTTTCCAAATCTGCTACAAGAATAGGAGACATAAGAGCTGAAATCAATGTTTTATTTGAAAATTTTAAAGTTGATCTTATTAGCTCTCTAAATGAAAAATTGGATGTTTTGCAGGTTCATAAAAATAAAAAATTGGATGAAGTGTTTTACCCTCAAGACTGAAAGGAGCATCTCATAGATACTCACTCTTCGTTATCTAGGATGGAAGTAGCATATCAAAGAGGTAAGGAAGCTGCAACAAGGTCAAAACCATGGAAATCATGGTCTACAGGTATGGTTCAAAACACTTCCTCTCCACTTTCTTACTTGCATAATCCATTATGGAATACTAATGTGTTAGGGCAGCCATGTCAATCTCAATATAACCACCAGCAATTTTCTCTACAAGCTTGGCATGGTCCACCTTATTATTGCATGACTACTCTCCCTCATCTTGTAGCACAAGCACATTCTCCATATTCTCCACCAGCTTTTCCACAATATCTTGCTTGCCCATCAAAACCATTCACACAACCCAATCAACCACATCATCAAAATGCTCCATTCCTTACACATTTTCCTGCTCAACTAATTCCACACCATGACCATAATAAACCAGTACAACATGCTTACAATGTTGAACTGCCAAATTTACCCACCCTTACCACCCATTCTATCTCACATGGGCCATTAAAGAAAACCTACAATGAGATTCAGAATGTTTCAAATGCAAAAATTGTAGAAGCTATGGAAGAAAATGAGGTTTCTTTTACTATGCATCAACAAGCTATTTTAAAAGCTCAAGAACTTCATGATATGATGGCTATGCGAAATCAAAAAAGTAAATGATATATTGAAGATTGGTTTCACTCCATCATTTGTTTGCAACATCACTCTATGCTTCAACAATTTTTGATACCATTTTTTCAAGGGAAGTTGGCTTCTCATACCCTAATATTCATTAAGATGCACTTTTCAAATTTGGGTATGTGCATACGTGAAGCCTTACTTCGAAAATGGCTTCACTGGAAGTACTCATATACGTAGTCATATTCATTTTTCAGATCACAATAGGTTAGTGTAGGAAATAAATAAGGGAATAAATAAATGCATTTTGTTGTAAACCTAGTTGTTTTTTGTTGCAACATGCTATGCAAATCAACATTGCTGATAAAATTTTTTTAATTCATTTTTGTATGTAGATGAATTATAATGGAAATAATAGTTCTAAAAACACTTATATTCATTTTTATCATCAATATGAAAAAATGCTTGAATATCATTTTTTTGGCTTGCGGGCTTGATGGAATTTCTGGAAAAATAGTCGGGATAGTCATGTTTTGAGGGACCAAAAGTGAATATTTTTAAAACCTGTTTCTATCCTAGGTAGCCCTCGATGTCTAATTTCTAACCCAATTTGAATCACTCAATTTGGATTTGAAACGAAAAAGGTAGAAACAAAACATTGACATGGTGTCTAGTGGGCAGCTCAGGAACAGAGTTGGTACAGTCAATATTTCAAGGCTTAAATGAATGAATTTTTAAAACCTGTTTCTATTCTAGGTAGACCTTGATGTATGATTTCTAACCCAATTTGAATCACTCAATTTTGATTTGAAAAGAAAAAGTTAGAAACAAAACATTGACAGGGTGTCTAGTGGGCAACTCAAGAACAGAGTTGGGACAGTCAGTTTTTGAAGGCCTAAATGAATGAATTTTTAAAACCTGTTTCTATACTAGGTAGCCCTTTATGTCTAATTTCTAACCCATTTTTAATCACTCAATTTGGATATGAAACAAAAAAAGTTAGAAACAAAACATTGACAGGGTGTCTATTGGGCAGCTCAGGAACAGAGTTGGGACAATCAGTATTTGAAAGTTTAAATGAATGAATTTTTAAAACCTGTTTCTATGGTAGATTCCCCTATGAATCTAGTTTACAATAGAATTGGAATCACTCATTTTTGATATTGTATGGGAAAGTTATGATCAAAATACTGACTGTCTATCGTAAATCAGCACCCTTAAAACTATGTCTTTCCGGTTGTTCCTTACAGTATTTGACCTATCAATTCTTCTTCTCTTCAAAAACTGTTTCTATTGGAAATAAATAAATGAATATAATTTCATTTCCAATTTGAATCATTCAAATCCGACATCAAACGAAAAAATTATGTTTGAAATATCAATTGTTGGTCTAAGCTGGGTAATCGAAAATGACTATGTTATGCAGGTTGTTCTATCTAAAATTTACATATCATATCATTGAAATTTTAAAACCTGTTTCTATTGAAAATAAACCTTTGAATTAACTCTCATCTGGGTTTGGAATCACTCAATTTGGACCAAAACCAAAGAAGTTGTGATTAAAACATTGTTGGTTAGTATGGTAGACCACTGCTCCTCTGCAGGTGACAAATAAATTTTACTTTGTTATTTTCTCCGTGGATTTGTTCTACAGCGTAACTATTTGTTAGTTTTTTTGCATAATTTTTGGATTAAGGGAGCCCGCACACCTCTCTTTCTCCATGATTTAATGTTTATTGCCGGTAGATACTCGTTTTTTGCAGGCCCTAGGAGAAAAAGAAGGTCAATTTATGGACGAGTGATTCTTGAAAGAAATTTTAATGAAACAAAGGAATTTTATCCGACTCATTACCCAATGGATTGATAATAGAGGAAATGAAGAATTGATTTCCATTTGAAGATTCCTGTCATGTCGTTGCTGCCAAAACATTTTTCGAATAGATCATTTTTTTGACATAACATCATAGCTGTTGTAACTCAATTTATTTATTTACATACTGTTTTTTCGTTGTTTATTTTCTAGTTTCTCTTATATTTTCTATTTCAAGTGTTCCTTCATTCAAAGTTTAACTCATCCTCAGCATCAATGCAGTGAACAGCTAATTCATTCTTTGCATGCTTGCATTTTATGATTGTGCATTTTGCTATTCCTTTTCTGAAGGGACAGCATTTGTGTGCATTTTTTTCGTTCCTACTGTTTCTTTTTCAAAGGGACATCATTTTCCTTTTGCTATTTATTTTCCAAAGGAATAACACTTTTTGGTTCAGCCATTCATTTTGCTGTTCCTTTTTCACAGTTCATTTTGTTGTTCCTTTTCGAAATAGAACAACTGATGTTCCTTTTTCACGGTTCATTTTGTTGTTCCTTTTCGAAATGGAACAGCTGCTGTTCCTTTTCGAAATGGAATAGCACTTCTACACTTTCACGTTTTGCTATTCCTTTTTGAAATGGAACAGCACTTCTGCACTTTCATGTTTTGTTGTTCCTTTTCGAAATGGAACAACACTTTTGCACTTTCACATTTTGTTGTTCCTTTTCGAAATGGAACAACACTTCTACACTTTCACGTCTTGTTGTTCCTTTTCGAAATGGAACAACTGTTGTTCATTTTCGAAATGGAACAGCACTTCTGCACTTTCACGTTTTGTTGTTCCTTTTCGAAATGGAACAACACTTCTGGACTTTCACGTTTTGCTGTTCCTTTTCGAAATGGAACAACACTTCTGCACTTTCACATTTTGTTGTTCCTTTTCGAAATGGAACAGTTGCTGTTCCTTTTCGAAATGGAACAACACTTCTGCACTTTTACGTTTTGATGTTCCTTTTCGAATGGAACAACACTTCTGCACTTTCACATTTTGTTGTTCCTTTTCGAATGGAACAACACTTTTGCACTTTCACGTTTTGTTGTTCCTTTTCGAAAGGAATAACACTTCGACACTTTTCACTTTTGTTGTTCCTTTTCCAAAGGAACGACACTTGCGTTTTTGTTGTTCCTTTTCCAAAGGAACGACACTTTTGATTTTTGCTGTTCCTTTTCCAAAGGAACGACAATTGCATTTTTCGTTCATTTTCTAAAGGAACGACACTTTTAGTTTTTGCTGTTCTTTTTTTCCAAAGGAACGACATGTGCATTTTCACATTTTTTTGTGTGTATTTTGCTTTTTTGGTATGCATTTTCTTTGTTGTTCCCTACACAGAACACCACTTTCTTTTTGAGTGTTTTTGCTGTTCCTTCAAAAAAACAACACTTTGGGAGTATTTTTAAGAGCAACCCTTCCTTTCTCTTATGGGATTATTCCTAGTTCATCTCAACCACATTCTCATGATTCTCTTTCATGGCATGAAGTACACTATTTTTATGAGGACAAGAATTATGGATTCTATTGAAGTGAGTTAATATCATTCATGTTATGATCTTTAATAGGACAACTCCTTGATGATAGGTTATTTTCAAAAGGACACAATTATTCATATACTACTTTACTGCATCATTTTCTGTTGAACATGATATTGATTGATCATCTTAATACCATGCTGGTTCCACCCTTCCTGGTTATAATCTGCTCTTTCTGTAATAAATGAGATTATGGGTATATTTTTTCTATTGACATGTTCAACTTCTTCCACCATCCCTACTCTTAAGGAGTATTGAGCCTCCCTCTTTTTATCATAAAAATGTGTAATAACAACAAAATTTTGTTCGCAGATGGAGAATAGGGGGTCTCATTACGAGCCAGCCTACCATGTTCACAAGGCTGTAACAAAGTGACATTCCCATTATGGCCACCACACCAGGGTTATGATCCATTGGATAGCCAAATTATCTTTGGAATAGGAGGTCTCATCACGAGCCAGCCTGATCACTTTTGCTACATCCCAGTGAATGGCAGTGTGGTTATCTGGTTACTACGCCAACACACTGATCTCTTCTGTAGAACAACAATGTAACTGTCCATTTATAAATTGAGGATCCTGGCTCATATGGGTTAAAAAGCAACCCTGCCAAGGCTATGGACGCCTGCTGGCAGCAAAGACTCTGCTTATGGTATTGAAGTTATATTTTATCGTCAATTATTACTATAATACCCTTTTCTTATTTTTTTCTTCTTTTTATCAGAGAAGTTATTTCCTTAATTTTTTTCCCTATTTTGAACCTTTATGCATGAGAAATTATTTTATGATCAATCACATCATTTTTAAGCTAGAATACCATCAGCAAAGCATCTTTTTGGCATATCGCTGTCCTTTTTATCTTTTTCATCACTTATCATCAATCCCAAGCATCTTATCTTTTATTCATAACTATCTTTACACACTCTACTCTCATTATAACTATAACTCTTGTCGTCCTATCATTGATATGTGTACTCCGCTTCATTTATTGCTATATTGTTCATTCCCTTGCCTTGCCATCAGCACAACACCCCTCATATGCATTATGGTCATGGAATTCCTTTTCCAATTGGAGGGGGAATGTATGCATTATGGGATTTCATGTGATATGATTACTGCACTCTACCATAACTTGTTGATTTGAGAACATATCAGTAGTGCATGTATACAAAAGTTTTTCTGATTGAAATTTTTGCATGCATCTTATCTGTTTCTATTTAAAACTAACAATATGGATTTAAGAACATTGTATGCAAAATAATGCTTTGTTTACAGGAGAACAACAAGTATGGGTAGAACTCTATTCGTAGCATAACCACACTATTGCAACTAATAAAAGAGGCTCGAGCAACTTGCGAACACGAACAATTCTGCAGACATGATGTGCTTTCCTAGATTCCACCTTTTGCATCACTTTCAGCACCAATTTTGCCTACATCAGCTTCACCAAATGCCAGTCCATGTATGTCATTCTACATTTTTCACTTTTTGGAGGTAAAACTTGAGGTAAAATAGCACAATTTTCTTATTTATTACGAATTTAGGAGAATTTCCTTAAAACCCATTTTGAGCATTATTTATCATCATTCCTTCCACATCTTTACCACTTCCCTTTTTTTAGCGACATAACATCTTTCAGTTTGGGGGAGTGTTTCTTTTATTCATTTCTTTCTTATGACCATGTCATTCATATTCTTTATCATCCATTAATATTCTTATTCATTCTCCACACCTCCCTTATTCCATGTTGTTTTACACCAAGCATAGAATTCAACAGGTGGTAGCAACCACCTTAATTTTTTTTCTAGCATCGCATGAGGGCATGCTAATTTTTCAGAGAGGGGGAGGAATTACTACGCATGGTGGATGTTTTCTACTTTCTTTCTCATTAAAAGCATACAATTTCAGTGCAGAAATTGATTTCCATAATATTTTTAAAACTATGAACTCAATTCTTGTGATCTCTGTAAAACACAGACATATTATTAAAATACACATACTCAGATAATTTCAAGATAAATTGGTTCATAAAATTTCGGAAATCATGCACTCTCACCTGCAACCATTTTATTTATATCTCATGATCCGTGCATCAAAACGATCTGATTTTTGGATCATAGAGGCATTCATATATTATAAATTTACTTGCAACATTTCAACAAAAGCTGGTTTGTAGTTTTTGGGAAAATGGTTAATGAAGGTTGCTGTCACTTATATCATATTTTGTTGCAACTTCATATATACATATATTTGAATGTCAATGTGAAAATTGTTATGCCTTCATTAAGATTGCTAAAAGTGAATATTCGTTAATTAAGAAAGAGTTCATTTGTTCTATCCATTTCATGAGCTGAGATGAACACATTTTTTATTGCTTGGTTAACACATGGGGTTTGTCTTTGGGTTGCACGAGGACATGCAATATATTCGATTTTTTGTTGCATGAGGACATGCAATATATTCGGTGTGGGGGTATGTGGGGCCATAAATACGACCACTTTTTAAACACTTATTTCATCCATTTTTACTCTTCTTTATCATATCATTCATCATAATTTATTATATAAATCCATTTTATAAATGATTTATGCTCTTATGGATGAATATTATTTCTTCTCCTTTATTTCTAATAAATTAATGATTATGCATGATTTTATCAATGATAGTTTTAATAAATTGGTTGTAACATTATTCATTATTTTTAGCCTCCAAGATAATTTTCAGATTGAAGATTTGATCATTAAATATTCCAACTCAGAAATTCGCTGGAATAAGAAGTGATAGTTTTGCGGTTGAGATTCCGAGCAAATGAAGAAGAATATAGAAAATCCGGAACATGGGTTTTGTCTAGAATGGACCCAATTAACTTTATTGAAGAATGGTTTGCCCAAATTCGGCTTTTATTGAGAGAAACGCAGGGTTCTTTGAGCACGCTTTTCTCAGATTTGTTGTTGTGGCTGTTTCCCAAATCTTAGCTGCAAAGCCAAATTCGCCTTGCTCTTGTTGAAAGATAGATAGAACTATATTTTCTTGTTGATCAATTGGTTGGAAACAATCCAATTTTGTAATAGAAATCATGTTGTAATTATCTCTGTTGTAACTTCTCTCTGATCTCTCTCCATTTAAATGAAAACAAAGATCAGAGATGGGGATGGAAAAATGAGGGAGGATTAGAGATTCAGAATTGAGGATGGTTGAGAGAATGTAGAATTGGGAATGATGGATTCAGAATTATGATTTGAGAATTAGAAATTCCGAATTAAGGATTCATGATTCATGATAGGCTAGGAGGAAAAAGGGATTGTTGCATGTTGTAATTCTCAAAGCTTCAGCTGTTGTAATGATTTCATAATTTGATGATTAATATATGATTTGGGAGTTGTTGTTCATTCTTTTCATTTGAAGTAGCCCAGCAGCATCCGTTGGTGGCTAAGGGACCAACCTTTGGTGGAGCACGCTACTGCTGTATTATATCTTTACGATTCATGTGTGGTTTGATTTCTTTCTTTTACTCTGCTCAGTAATCTGAAGCGCTTTACTATTTCACATATCGGTTCTGTTATACTTGATTGAATATTATTGTTACTTACAACGGGAATGCTATGTTACCATTCTAACCCTGCATCACATTATTGTTTATTTTGGCAAATCATATAGCATCGTTGTTCCTTACAGATTACAAGTTAACCGCGCTGTATATTCTTGAATTGGTACTACCGTATGATTTATTCTTAAATCGTGACTGGTGTTTATTCAGAAGTGTTGTTCTGTTATCATTGCTATTCTGAAACAATTGCTGTTTCGTTACAATTTCTATTATTTCATGGCCGTGATTTATGCATATTGTATCGAAGCTTAGATTACTGTCCCTTTTAATGATAAGTGTGTTGCGTGCTTGACTTGGGTTGTTGTACATTCAGATTTAATCCACTGTTCTATACTTTATCTTTGATAAACTGCTGTTCCATTTCTATTTTCTATTCAATTTAATTCTTGAAGATTATAATTATTGCTGCATTCATTTACGTAGGATAGAGTTTTGTTGTTCAATCCTATTTATAGAAGTAAATGATCCATTTCTTGTCATTCGAAAATCATCATTGCTTTAGTGTGCAAAAGGTTTGAGACTGTAGTGAACATTGACATATGCTGTCTAGTTTCCAGTTTGATGATCCTTCTTTTGAGTGCCTTTTCAATTGCATCAATCTCTAGAGGAATGAGTTATTGCTACTGTATCCTCAATTGATGGTTGTTTGAGTGAATGACTTAATTACAGAGCACTTGAGTTTCTTGTTGTTTTAATTAGATTTTATTTCAAGCATTCATTTACTTTTGTATTTTAAACACTATACTGCAAAACATTACTCTTGAGTAAATAGCCACCTTAGACTGAGTACACTCTTGAAATAAAAAGTCGTCCCTGGGTTGATAATTAATGTGAAGATAATTAGGAGTTAAAAAGACACCTTTTTATCGCTCGACACTTATCTCCTATATTAGAGAAATTTCCTTGAAATCACCTATATAATGTTGGTCGGTAGTCACTCATTAAGAAAATTTTAATTTTTAGTTGAATGATCTTGGGGAGTTAATTCTCCACATCTAATTCAAGGCCATAAATAACCTAGACTTGTTGAACTCCTCTATGACAAAGATAAAATGTCTAGTATATTTTATTAAAATGTTGTTTACTCATGGTTATGGAAGTGCAACCGGTGATGTTACCATACTTTGACAAAATTAATAATAAGAAAATTAATTATAAGTGCCAATGTTTTTCTTCAGTGGTAGAATTGATTTTTTTTTTCTCTTTAAACTTTTCGTAGAAGGAAAACCTATGATTTTTTTATGAAATGCAACTTTTTCTTTTTCTTTTATTGATGCCATGTGCAAATATCTTAACTTTCCATTTTTTTTTTTTGCAACCAAAACTTAACTACTGTGCTATTAATCAACCACACATGCAAGCAAGAATTAAAGATATGAATGCCTACTAGTTTCTTGTTCTCAAGTACATGCATAAATTAAATGAAAAGAAATGGACACTGCAATAAGCAAACTTTTTGTTTTTGTTTTGACTACAAAACAAAACTGCAAAATAAATATGAAATTCCAATGCATAAACAAGACAATTTTCCTTCTCACAACACTTTAAAAGGGAAGATATATAAAGAAGAGAAATATCAAACATATGATGATAAACCAAAGACTCCGAGACAAAAAGCAGCAAGAAAATAATCACCTAGAGACAAAATAAGAGACCTTTCAAATAATCAACACTCTATAGGCCCAAGAGAGCCAAATCCTAGAAGCAAAAAGAGAAAACCATGGAAAAATGAAAAAACAATTTGAATAAGACTCACTAAAACTTCTAGTTCACAAGCTCAACACACAATAATTACCTAACTAAAGATATAAACACCAATCAAGAATGCTTTCCAAAGTAAAAAAGAAGAAAGGTTTTCCACATTTGGGAATTATCCGCGATTTTCTCAAACCACCCTGCATACATACATGACTATACTCAAGGAAGCAACCGTATACACTAATGTTTCCAAAGAAAACAACATATTGAAAACAAAAAAAACCAAACACAAGTAACGACTTGAAAGATATACGGGAAAAAACTACCAATAAAGATGAATGAGACAATAAAAACTAGAAAAAGGGTACAACCAAGTCAAACTAACCCTTAAGCAACTAAACAACCCTAAGAGATAAACTTAGACAAGTTCTTACTCAGTGTATTTTCCAACTTTGTTAGTGAAATATTCTATCCTATGGCTAGGGTTGAAACCATAATAGAGTGGGTTTAAGAAACACTTAATCCGTTAAATAAGTCAGAATAATTTTTAATGAACTGCGAAGTGGGCAAGATCACTTACCTAGGGGAATGAAGGTTGATGAAGATCCATTGAGAAAAACCTGTCCTTTGACATTTTCCTTGAAATCTTGTGTACAACTAGCAAACAAATAAAGCATAACATTATACTCAAAGAAAACTTGAATGCTTTAAATGAGGTAAATGGTAAAAAAAACTTAGAATAATATACTAGACTATAGTGACACCAAATCAGAACAAGAGGAATGAGTTGCTTATTGATAAAATACAACAATAATACATAGGTATAGATATCACCTATTTCTTGTCAAAGGCATTTCTTAGAACCGTCCTCCAGGTCCCTTCACCCTAGGCCACTAAAGGTCTCTTCATTGAATATTATGGTTTTGAACAAGATAGAGAGAGAGGTTCTTCCCAAAAATTTAAATAAATAGGAATATCAAGAAGCAATGGTTTCCTTACTAAGAAAAAGGGGCTTAAAATCTAAGGGAATTACAGACAAGGATCAATGGAGAGATTAGTGCTAGCTGCTACAATCCCCTCCAAAATTTTTCCTGCATCTAAATTTTGGAGGCCCTCAATGATCATTTGAATTGTCATTCTAAGTTATTGAAGTCATGTATGGTCCTAATTTTCTAAGTGTTCAATTCTTCTTCTAGAAATATTAAGTGTCACAACTACTTGTTTTCACATGCATAGCTCTTGATGCCTTCATAAGCACACCTCTTCCAAGTAGGCCTCACACACTTCTTGGAGATAATGGAGTGCACTCCTTACCACTAGGAAGAGCGCAATTCTTATTGATAGTCAATGCACACTCATGGAACACAAGCAAGAGCACCTCTTAGTGGAAGTAATTGCATATTTCCCAGAGGCGGTGATTGCATAATACTTATTGACATTGACTTCAAAATTTTTGTTGACAGTGAGAGCATACTTCCTCAAGTCAACACTCTCACACTTCTACAAACAATCAATTGATCCTTATCTCCTAGTTTTTCGACACGCACTAAGCACGCTCGAAAACCATAACTGTAATCGCATATGTGATTTAATTATATAATGGGTCCATCAATATGATAATTCTCACATTTATTATTTTATTTGGAGCCCTACACATTCTTTGAGCACAAGTTGCATTCTTGGTTGCAAGTGTGCCATTTTCAGGGTAAGTTTCTCAACTTTCACTTTTGCTTGATTTTTCTTTCTCATGTGTCACTTTCTCTTGTTTTTTTGCATTGCAAGTGTTTCTTTTTCTTATTTTATCTCTTGCACGTGTTGCTTTGATTTTGCATGTATCATTTCTAGTGTATCTTTGCATTCCAAGACCTTTCACATTCCAATTATGATTACAGTTGAATATTTAAATACATGCATGTTAGTCTTCTCATTCTCACGGTGCTCTTTGCTTGCTCTTATCTAACACAATTAGTTTTCGAGTTTATTTTTGCCTCCATCCTTCACCAACACATTTCTCTCTTCCAAGTAGAAATTGTTTAAACCCTACCCACTGTAGATGCAACATGCACACAAAAAAAGAATTGTATCTTTGCAAAATTGCATTGCAAACTCATAGTCAGGAGTCTTGAACCTCCTGCTCATTGTGATTTCTACCTACACCTAGCTTGGCATTCAATTGTGCATTGAAAATTCCTAGTCAAAAACATGCATCCCTCTACTCAATGTTTATGCAACCTATGCTCACAAGAGGAGTCTCTTTTCCAGAAATTGTTCATTACACAACTCGAAGACCTAAGTCTCTAACCTTTGTCTCTTGCACAACTCCATGCTTTATCAAATGATCTTTGAGGTCGAGGCACCCTGCATGACTGAGAAGTCCAAAGAAGCTATTACTAGAGTAGCAGATTGATTTTATTCTTCTCAAGGCACATATATCAGAGTCTTTGGATCCGATAAGTCTCCACATATTATGCCGAAGTATGTGACTAGAAAAATAGTCGTGCAAGAGATTAGTTACCAACTATGCTTAGGATTGTCACAATAATTGTAGAAGAAGAAGAAGTCAACTTGACCTAACTTCCCCTTACACCTAGGGTTATATGAAGTAAATATTCTAAAGGCACTAGAAGAAGATATTGAATAACTTAACTGCCTTAGATTCATAGATATGAGCTTTCATCGATATGACCCTAAGGGTTTTTGCAAGCGACGTTATGAAAGGTTTCATTTCACCTAGCCATCGACTCTTGGGAAGATGAAGAGAAGATCGAGAATTGGTATAATGTTTCAAGAGTAGTTGGACTAGGTGATGAGGCAGGCCATTCTCACGCAGCTCATGTACTAGATACTGATCAAGAAGGTAGGAAGTGGTTTCTCAAGTTGATGTTGGGACAAAGAGGAAGTTGAGACATGATCCCAAAGAGGAAATGAGTAGGAAATTCAAATTGATTTGCATACCAAGGGCACAATCGAGGCAGAAAAGAAAACGAAGGAATGGGAAGAAGTAAGGAAAATCAAGGAGGAGGAGGAGAGTAAACAAAAAGAAGAACACAAGTAGGAGGAGGAGCATAAATGAGAAGAAGAGAAGAAGGAGGAGGATGAGCACAAATAGAAAGAAGATAAAGAAAATAATAATCAGGAGGACATGTAGAAGAGGAAGGAAGAATTGAAAAAAAAAAGAAGAAGATGAAGCTCATAAGAAGCAGTAAGAAGCTCTGAAGAAGTAAAGGGAAGATGAAGAATGATAAAAGCTATTAGGAGAGGAAGAAAATAGGAGGAAATAAGAGGATGAGTTTACAAGTAATTTGGAGGATATTTGGAAGCCCAAAATACAAGTGAATAATAAGAGGAGGATGAACAAGAGGTATTGAGCTGATCGCAAAACATATAAACATTTGACCAGCACCTCCTCTTACTAGTGGCCATCTCCCATTCAATGAAATAGGGATTATTCCTCCACCTAATGATAGGTTCATGGGCATTTCCAAATTCACCTTCGAAGATATGAAAAATAAGATCATATAGGAAATACGAAGGTACTTCTTGTATGATCTTGATCATCTTGTTTCCATCAACACAAAAAGGTGATTATGTCGAACACCAAGAAAAATCCTAGAGTAGTCACTTCAACCAATGCAGCCTTTGCAATGGCCACACAAAATAATAAAAATTTAATGATGAGAAGGAATGAGAAATTGTAGAAATATTTGGCTACAACAAAGTGATAGATTGATTATCTCATTGCTGAAAATCAAAGAGTGTCTTCCACTAGTGCTAGCATAAAGTGATTGTAGGTAGCCATACTTGAAGAACTCAATCCACTGGAAGAGATAATGAAGGAGTTGTATGAGGATATGATCACTCTACATAAGGTAGTGGTGCCCTTGTATGAAGTACAAAAAGGATCACCAGAGAATTTGAAAGCCTTGAAGACAAATTATGCAATTATACATGCGATCTAGGAATGGGGCACCAAATATTTGAATGTACCTACGGTGTTAGTTAGAAAAGGAAGACATGGAGCTGAAATGGAAAAAGCGGAGATAAGAATGTTCATATAGGTCTATGAGTAGCTAAAAAATCATGTAACCAACAAATGTCAACATATGTGCGACTGTACAATAGATTAGACATCTTGGTGCGAATACACAAAATACCTTATATAGGTGCACTTGGGAAGTGAAAAGAAAGAATACTATCAAGAAAGAGATAGAAGATTTCTTGAATAATATTAGATAGGTGACCACTCAGGATGAGTTAGAGGTGACAAAAGATTATGTTCTGCAACATGTAGACAAGTCATCCAAGCTACATATGAAGTAGGTGATGTTGTGGAACAACATTATATAGGCTCCAAGACTATATATCCAAATACGTTGGAGGGTAAGATCATATATAATCTAGATCTACCACTAAAGGTTGGATATGTAGCAACATAATATAAATCATGGTACTAACATCTTATGACAAAGCTATGTTTCACAATCGCTGAGTTGTAATTCCCACAAATGTGAAAATTTTGTATTTCATTATAGTTTGTGGAATTTCACCACAATTTTGGAAAACATTAATTTTAAATTGAAAAGATAAGAAAAAATGTAAATTGTGTGAAGAAGTCCAAGAGTCACATGAGTAATGTGAAGATTTATTAGGTGGTCCAATGTTCATGGAGGAGATCAAGAGTCATGAGGGAGCTCAAGAGTCACATGGGAAGGTGAAGGGTCACCTAACTTGTTATAATAAACCCTAATGCCTCAAGAAAAGGGATTCGACTTTTAGATTCTTAGCCTTGGATTCTCTAGTTTAACTTAGGAGAGAATATCATTCTTTGGAGGAGAAAGTGGTGGCCTCATGTTCCACTATTGGGGCTAGTGTTGCATCATTGCAATTGTGTATCTTGAAACTTTCACTTAATATTTTGAAGCTCTCAAATCCAGGTACAATTTCATGCATGTATCGTGAATGTTGTAAGACTATTGTATGTTTTTATTCATATGTACCAAATAAAATGCGCTGTTTTGTTGGCTTTGGTATACATCTAGTTGAATGTGTATTCTTGCTATCATTATTGTTGCTATTTTGTGAATTATTTTGCTGATTAATTAACTATTCATTCTATGTATGTGTGTGTGTGTCTCTTTATTAGGATAATAATATTAATTTTATTCTAAAGGCTCACTCTTTATTTTCCCATCCTTGAAAGTACTCTATATACATTGCAATTAGTGTTTCACAAAGCTAACTTACTTTCTTATCCCAAAGTTATGTGCATACTCTCTTATATTGTTGATTGCAACCAAGACAGATATTTAATATCATTATAATTGCAGCGGGGCTGAATTCCTAGATGGGGCTCCTATCCAAAATAGTGTGAGGTTTAGTTGGGACTTCATATCAAGAAGAAGCCCTGCATGTTGGCAGCTTCCAACACCGTCAACATAGTGACATCAGGATATTTTATCAATACCTATGTTTTCCTCTACTCAAGACATGAATAAATACCCTCAGAAAGTGGTTAGGGTCATCATGGTATTAGCTATAAAAGTTGGATTTTGGTCAAACCCATAAAACCTAACCCAAAAGGAATGATAATGCACACATTAATATTTTTTTAGTGCACTTTGAAGACATATGCTAGTTTTTTTAGGTTACTAGTGTATACATGCACTTTTATTTTGGGAGGGCACATGACCATGCATTATTATAGAACAAAAAGTATGTATGTGAACTCAAATTGTGTTTGCGGGGAAAATGTTTACAATGGGGATAGGATGATAAGATCAGGCCAATCTAAGCATCATCAAGAAATGTGGGAAAATATGTTATAACAAGATTTAAAAAGAATTCATCAAACTTTAAAATGTTGAAGGTGCATTAGTAAGTCCAAATGCCACAACTAAAAACTCATAATATATTGTGTGTTCTAAAGGTTTTTTTAGGAATACATTCTTGGCTCATTATGACTTGATGTTATCTAGAGAAAAGATCCAACTTAGTAAAGAAAATATCTCCATACAATTCGTCTAATAATTCATTAATGATAGGAATACAAAACTTATCTTTGAATTCCATTTTGTTGAGATTTTTATATTTTGAATACATGCAGCACAAATCAACCTTTTTTATAACAATCACCATGGTGAAGAGAAAGCACTCTAGTTAGGTTGAATTATGCTAACCTATAAAATTTCTTGAACCATATGTTTAATCTCGTTCTTCTATGCATATGTATAGTTATAAGGCCTATAGGTGGTACACTTACTGATTGCAAATGAATAGTGTGGCCATGATCTTGATTAGGTGGAAGATCTTTAGGCATCTCTCCAAATACCTTGGAATTGTTGAAACTCGATTTCAAGGTTGAATTTCTGACCTTGATAGTTACTTGTGAAGATATTTATTGTTCCTTATTAGATATTTATTTATTATTCATCAAAAAATTATCAATTTATCCATTTAGGTACAATAAAATAAAGATCATAGTGCACAAGAGACAAGAGACACTATAAATTAGGCCAGTGGCTATTGAAAAACCCACAAGGGGAAACCCAACAATCATTTCCTTATAGAATATGTTGTCATCTAGAGAAATCCAAGTCATAAACAAACTGACCAGTAACCCAAGTGCCAGGCCAACCCTTCGTCAATAACTCAAATTCCTCCATAATTATGTTCATAATATCTTCAAAAAAACTGTTGGGTTGTGTTATATTCTTTCCACGACTAGCCCACGTAGTTAACCGGGGGGTTAGAAGGTGGGCAGAGACCCCCCATTCGTTGTGCCGATTGCGAAGTGGGGGGAGTCACAGGGGGTTTGAGGGGTGTAGGTAACCCCACTCTATGGGGTCCGGGGCAGCGCCTCGAAATTTTTTGGTTTTGAACCATATATTAGGTTGGACGGACCTACTTATGGTTTTGTGCATGATTTTCACACATGGTTTTGGATGCGATGGTTTTCGGTCCATATTGGATGCTTTGGCATGTATAAATATGTATTGTAACATTGAATGGAACATAATGAAAAATCAAGCTGGTAGTCTCGATTTTGGGATCCCAGGGAAAATCCTTGTGTATATGTGTTTTATGTGTTATGCTCTCACATTGTTTATTTTCTGTGTTTTAGAATTCGTACGCAGGTAATTTCTATACGGGGTTAAAACCTACATTTGGTATCAGAGTTGTTTTGGCTTCAAGGGGACGCCTTTGTTGCTGAGGGGTTTCGCTCGGGCCTATGGTAGACACTGTTCAGTGGGATATCTACGGGATCAATCCTGGTGGTGAAAGAAGATGGCGAGCAGTGGAAAGATAAAGATCGATAAATTTAATGGTCAGAGTTTTGAGTTATGGAAACTTAAGATGGAGGATCTATTGATGGATAAAGATCAGTGGATTGCAGTAGATCCAGGTACTAAACTAATGGGAGTGTTCGATGAAGAATGGAAGTTGGATCAAAAGGCAAAGAGCACAATACGATTGTGTATCTCAGATTGAGTATTGCTGAATCTATCAGGGGAAGCTACATCGAAGGCTTTGTGGGACAAGTTAGGGACTTTGTACCAATCTAAGTCTCTGGTGAATAAACTGTTCCTACGGAAAAAGCTGTATAACCTGAGGATGAAGGATGGAGACTCAGTGGCAGAGCATCTGAATGCATTTAATACTGTGGTAAGTCAGTTATCGTCTGTTGATATCAAAATTTTAGATGAAGATAAGTGCATTAGTTTGTTGTGTTCTCTAATAGATTAGCGGGATAGTCTGGTTATTGCAATAGGTAGCAATGCAACTGTCTTGCAGTTTGATGAAATAGTCTCATCCTTGCTAATGGAGGAGATGAGATAGAAAAATATGGAGAGCCAGAATGGTGATGCCTTGTCTGTACGAGGATGGTCTTAGAACAGAAACAAAAATAAGTCATCCAGTGGGAGATCTAAATCTAGAGGGAGATCTAAATCTCCAGGAAAACTTGTAAAGGTGGTGTGCTGGAAATACAGAAAGCAAGGGCACTACAAAAGGGACTGTAAATCTAAAGCTCCTAACAAAGGAAAGGGATTTGATGATGCTCCTTCTGTAGAGGTGAAAACCACCTCAGATGAAGGTGGGGATGTGTACTTGGCTTCTTCAAGTACACATGTAGATCATGAGGCATGGTTGATTGACTTAGGTGCATCCTTTCACTTCTCTCCCCATAGAGAATGGTTCTACGAGTATGATAAATATTATGGTGGTCATGTCTTCTTAGGGGATGATAGGAAGGTTGGAATTGTTGATCGCGGAAAAGTAAAGTTGAAGTTGCAAGGTGGAAGGGTTAGAACACTTACGGGTGTTCTGCATATTCCTGCATTAGACAGAAATATGATTTCTGTAAGCAAGTTGGACAATGCAGGTGTAAAAACAATGTTCGAGAAGGATACATGCAATATGGTTCAAGGAGCATTGGTATTGATGCGGGGAGTTTGGACTGGAAGTCTGTACAAGCGGCAAGATAGCACTGTTGTTGATGGGTGCAACAGTTCTACAGTTCCTGAAAGTGGAGCCGAAAATCTAGTGGTCTCTGGAGAGAAGACCATGCTGTGGCATCAAAGGCTTGGACATATTGGAGAGAAGGGCCTTCAAATACTTTATGGTAAAGTTATGGTAGAAGGTATGAGTAATAGCTCTCTAGATTTTGATTTTTGTGAAAATTGGGTTTATGGGAAGCAGAATCAGGTGAGATTCCCCTTTGGTGGTAAGAGGGCAAAACAGATATTAGAGCTTGTGCATAGTGATGTGTTTGGACCTGTGAAGGTTCCATCACTGGG